>JAFIRS010005331.1:0-59887 GCA_018342105.1 Gonioctena quinquepunctata | reverse complement strand
TGAAATCCCCCCACCATACAACAAGTCCGATGCGATCCCAAATCTGTATGGATTTGAGGGATTCTCTTGACATTCAGCGCACTCAAAATCAACGATTCATTCTTAGCTCTCTTACAGGACAAACGCCCTCCTCGCTTGGAGAGTACAAGGATTCATGAAGGTCATGACTGCACAGAATATGTATGCCTACACCACAACTTTAGTCAAGGTCAAACAAAATCGAGATCAAATCTTGAGGTTGCCGAAACAATCCCAACATCAAAACTTAATGTTATGAATCTCAAGGTCATATTCAAGGTCAAAACTGAAGTCGAATCTCAAAGTCGACCAAACCCAATATCAAAACTCAATGACAAATCTCAAAGTCAAATCTCAAGGTCAAACACACACACACTGCACACCTGCAACTATTCAAGGTCACACGTGACGTCATAGTGGTGGGGGGAGACCCAGAACCGGCTTAAATCTCCTACTATTGTGAATTTTTCTAGTTTTGATTAATAAATTAAAAATCATTTAAAAATATTCTGCATGATTTCAACCAGCTAGTGGTTGAATCTGTTATCCTTAAAATATAGAACCTAACTGATTCCACCGATGTTTAGCCCAAAACCATTATTTTCCGATATTTTTAATGGAAATATACTTCAAAATGAAGGAGATGGAATTGACAGATATCATTAAACTGACATTTAACTTGACATAAAAAATCTCCAACATATAAAACAAAGTCGAATACCAACCTAACGACAGAAAACCTATCACCTATAGCTGACGGAATAAAGTAAATTTGTTACTCGTGAATAATTTTCCTTGAAGAAGCAGTGGGATCCACTTCTGCAAACGCTGAAACGTTCATTTCTATCACCTCATAACGATAGAAGTTCCAATATTGTTAGAAAATTATTATATTATTTATTGGATTAATTATTGGAAACAAATGATGTCTATAATTCATATTTATTTATATATATATATATATATATATATATATATATATATATATATATATATATATTTTCTCACTCAAATATTTAAATATTCATAAATTTTTTTAGACTGTATTCTCTCACGGTAATTTTGGAGGTTTTGCAGGACCTACTCATATTTTATTCCAATTGGTTAGACATTGAAGAGTTTTGGAGTGTTAGAGTTTTTTAGGATTTGGTTAATTGATTTTCCATCATCATCATGGGTTTTCAGTGAATCAGTAAATCATTGGGTCTTGTGATGTAGCAGAAACTATCTGGCGTTTTTCTTATTCTTCACTAAATAACAATATATACAAATACGGTGACGGCATAATTCGGTTTCTAACAAATAGATGTTGATCGTGTTGCCAAGGTCCTACATTCTCGGTCATCATTAGTATTTGCTTTGCTTTTGTTGTGGGAATATTATGAAGGCATGATTACTCTAATTTCGGATGTTCATCGTCCTAATGGATTTGAAAGTTGAAAAGTATTCGAAGAAAGAAATTTGTATTTCGTGTATAAAATAATTTATTAAAATCGTAGCAAAGCGCGTCCGACCCTCAGGTCATCATCAGTGCGTACCTGTAAGTGAGTACTATTGATAGAGAAAGTTCAAATAATTGAAAAAAAAATTGGGAAAGAAAATGTGAAATATTTTTTAAAAGTAAGGTTACTTACTCGTCAGGTTTACAAGAAGCCAAAGAGACCATGAAATCTCTCATGTTCAATGAGTGTCGTATAAGGTTACATGACAAATATTTTGAAAAACATATTCTTAACCAAGATGAAACTTGAAATTACATTTCCATTTCTCTATAAGCCATCATTTAGGTGTGATAGCTGCACCTAGATGACAAGATTGACAAGTGAACGTTGAAGTAGATTGACATGGAACACAAATCTATGGAGGTATCAGAATCATGAAAAGATTATCCATGGCATACGAAATCCAGATTTGGAGATGATCAATCTAATGAGGACTGTCATCTGTCAAATATAAGTCCCAATATTCGAAGGAAGACCAGACAAGATTCTTAAATTCTCAAATTTAAGTCATCGCAATTGAATATGAGTCTAATGAGAACTATCCTGGTCACAAACATACGATTGAAAAGAGTATGATAGTATCCATAGACAATGAATTTAAATTTTCCTAATGAAAAGCCCTAATTACCACGGCTTAATTGAACCACAACTGGTGGTTGAGAAGTGTTATAAAAGTTCAATGAGAACTTTAACCAACTTCACAACTCCCACAGTTAGAGTGAACAATAGTTTAAGAGGTAACGATAAAAGTCCAAACAATGACTTATTTTCATTGTTACTTCGACTATCACCTCTTGAACTCTTTTTTACTCTAACTGTAGGATTTGTGAAGTTGGGTCGAATTCTCATTGAACTTTTATCACACTTTTTATTCCCCAGTTGTGGCTCAATTAAGCCGTGGTGAATAGAGCTTTTTATTGAAAAAAATTAAATTAATTGTCTATGCACACTATCATAATCTTAAATTGTATGTTTGTGACCAGGATAGTTCTCATTACACTTCTCCCTCAAACTTATAATAACGATGTCTCAAATTTGAGAATTAAAGAATCTTGTCTGGTCTTCCTTTGAATATTGGGACTTATATTTGACAGATGACAGTCCCCATCAGATTGATCATCTTTGAATCTGGGATTCGTTATGCCATGGATATTCTTTTCATGATTCTGATATCTTCAAAGTTTTGTGTTCCATGTCAATCTACTTCAACGTTCAATTGTCAATTTTGTCGTTTAGGTCCAGATATCACACCTGAATAATGGCTCATAGAAAAATCTAAATGTAATTTCAAGTTTCATCCTGGTTAAGGATATGTTTTTCAACATGTTTGTCATGTAACGTTATACAACACTCATTGAACATGATATATTTTATGGTCTTTTTGGCTTCTTGTACACCTGACGAGTGAGTAACCTCACTTTCCAAAAATATTTCTAATTTCCTTTCATATTTTTTTTTTCAATCCTTAAAATTTTCTCTATTAATATCACCTACTTACAGGTAGTACTGATGATGACCTGAAGGTCGGAAGCGCTTTGCTACAATTTCAATAAATTATTTTTCACACGAAATACAAATTTATTTCCTCGATTATATCGATACGTGCACGCAGTCAAACTTCTCTCAAAACTATTCACCTGAAGACGAAACAACAAGCAATCGAAACGTCGTGAAAAACTTTCAAATCCGTTTATTATCGGGTATTTTAATCAAAAGCTCAGATCCAACAAAATCTTCCATGTCACTCAAATTGAATATAGGTATAGTTCATTGTGGCGACATGCACCGGCAACACCAAATATTAAGGCAACCTGAAAAGTATACACTACATAAATATTTTGGTAATTTTAGAATTCTCACATTCTGAACGTACCTTATTCATTAAGTATATTTTATCTTGTGCTTGAGTAATAAACGTTTCAATTTGTTCATCTGAAAAAACTTTTGACTTCTTTGGTTTATAGTTATTGTCACTTTGACGTTTCAGGAAAGCACATAATTTCGAATATTTTGTAGTACGCAATCATGACATTTTCAGATCGGGCGGTGGTCTGTTTTTCTTGGCAATAATACATGAAACGTTTGTAAGCATATCCATATTTTTTCTTGAATTTATTTGGCAATAAATTTAAAATGACATTTTCAGGAGCATTTACTAATCATCATCACTCTCCATTTGAAATAGTTTTACATATTTTCTAGCGATAAGTAGGTGTTAAACCAAAATACGTAGTGAATCTCTGACTTTTTTCACAACAATAAACAATCAGTGATTGTCAAGAAAACGATTGGCAATAATATGATAATAAAAATTGTTGGGCATTTATGAAAAATCCTCAATTCATGATAACGTTGATTGCGATTTCAAGAAAAATAGTATGTGTACTTCGTAGTAAAAGCACATTCCCAGAGTTAACGCCTCGGCCAACAATCTACATTGTCGTCCGGGAATGTATTGCTTTTACTACTAGATACACAATGTACAAAAACTTTATTCAGAATTGAAAAATACAAAAGCAAAGTTTTAAATATAAGATAATATCAAGATGGAAATCTTGATTGAAGCCCGGGACTCGAAGTGATGGCGCATTTGCTATTTCAGTTGGAGGAAAACCCGGAAAAACCCACAACACCGTCAGAAATCAGATCATCAACTTTCTCATAGAAAAGGACACATGCTCCATGGGAGCTCAGAGAATCAATCTCGGAAAATACACGGCAGTCATCGAAGAAGTGCCAACAATTAGAATAAGGGTGTTTGCAATATGCAGTATAGTACCGCTATGATTAGATATGCCGCTATGATTAGATATGGCGTAGATATTATAAAGAGTATTCATTCCATCCTGAGCAGAATATTGGTCCAAATTCAAATTTTGTATGGGAAAATCAATCACATTGTCCAATTAACTGCCATCAGTCGAAGAAACACGTTTTAAATGTTTAACAAAATTTTTTTGAAATGTTTGTATACGAATCATCTTTTTGAATTCCCTTTTTATTCCACAAGTTGAACAGTATGGGCTCGCATCGTTAGTCAAAGTCTCCTCTTCTGTCAACAGTTTGATACATTGTGTTAAATTCACGACTTCGTTTGGCAAGTCTGGAATAGGGATTGAAAGTACCCAGAAAGGTTCAAAAGTAACGTAGCAGTAATTACAAGAAGTACATCTCAATATAGACTCCAGCTGACCGGCAAATGTATCCATAATTTTAGAATTATGAGTAGACAGATATCTTGTCCAAGAAATGGAAGCTTTCTGATTATCATTCGTGATAACAAAATCGTTTGGTGATGGATGAATCTCTGCACTCGCCTTGTTTGAATCTTCATGTAAACCTACCAGAAGGTATCTTAGAAATTCTTCCGAATCTGCTGGGACGTTATGATCGAAGGAAGGAGCAAAATTTCTGAATAGACGGACGGAATGTGAAGTATCCACCGTTTCTCGAGAAGAATCAGGACTCCAGATATTTTCTATCAAAGATATAAAAGATTTCACTAAATTTCCTTTCATTCTTGATGTAGTAGTATTCAAATCCTTCAAACAGAAACCATTCTTGAAAAATTCCAACAAAACCTTGGTGTTCGAGAGACACTGGATCATGCTATTCATAAAACAGGTATTTCCTACATTCTTCAATCCTCTTAGGCCAAATGTAGAAATGGAGTCTCTTGTTGGTATGGCATGCTCACTCATGTTTAACGAAGAATCCATAGGTTTATTGTTCCTGTAATTCAAAGATGGTGATAAAGAAACTGATATTGATTTTTTGGAAAGTACCGAGTGATTATCTTTGATAACTGAAATGTATCTCGTAGGAAAATTGGGACGATAAAATAATTCATCCAGTGGATGCGATGGAGGAATTTTACTATGTTGTATTTTGTCGCACTTCATTTCAGTCATGGTTTCAGTGCCATTTACAATTTTTTGTAGTCTTGATGTATTTTTGTTTTGGAGTAGCTACATCGGAGTTTATGATCATTCCATTGAAAAAAAGGAGGAGGGAAGGAAATAGGTAAACATTTATCGAGTTTGAGTAGCCAAAATTATGTAGGTGAAGAATCATTTTCCAACATCATTGGTATTGACCCACAGAAATGTTATTCACTTATCAAAACAGTTTCATTAATAATCGATATCCAAAAATAAATACTGAGATAAGGAATATATATTTTGTGTGGAAAATTATACAACTTCAATAAAAAATTTAATGGCTTTAAATTGCCCACATGATCTTTCAACTTCAACTGAGTGATTTTGTGTTATTTCAGATTACTTGCATTTTTGTGTTTTGCATTAATTGAAATGAACTCTGACTTTCGAGATTGGAACCGAAAATGCACATGTTTTTATTGATGGTGGCTTGAAGATAGGAAAAGTAGTTGAAACATAACAGAAAAATTGTTTCCATAAATATTTTTTCTCCAGATATCACTTGTGCATGAATTATTCCGAGATTTTTTTCGTTCACGAATATTCTGGAATAATACTTATAGTATTAGCAGATTTCTCTTTGTCACTTCTCCCTCTGAATATTTTATCCTCTATATATCCTTCGGCAACGGTTGAGGATTTCCATCCCCCATGCCTCTTTAAAGCCATTAAATCTGCACCAACATATAATTGTCGCAGAGGACCGACGGAAACATTGTCCTGTGTATTATGTGCATATGGCAAATTTAAAAAGTTTGCGACAGTTTGAGTCATTTTGCCAAACTGATGTAGTCCCACTACTTTCCTGCAACCTTTTCCATTTGAATATTCAAAGTGAAGCGGCAACTTTCCAAATTTTCTGGACGAGATGCAAATTTTCTATACAAAGGCATATGAGTTTCTTTATAACAAATGATCTTGGATTGTTTGTTTTATTATCGGGTATTTCAATCAAAAGCTTAGATCCAAAATCTTCTACGTCATTCAAATTTAATGTAGATTTCTAATAGCTCTTTGCCTTGAGAAAAAGAGAGGAAAGTTCTCAATTTTTCCATCTCTGTTGCCAGGGGAGCCAACGTAAATGTTCCTTTGACGGACGTTTTTCTAATTGGTTGCTCAAAAGTTCCATTCAGGAGCCAATCAGGAAAGAGTGAGCGTCAACCGAATGCATCTGTGCATTTGTACAACGAAGGTGGCAATCATGGATCGTGGCATGTAGTAAGTAATAATAACCATTCATTATTCATTTATGTGTCTGTTTTAGCAACGCTTAGTCTGTTCATTGTGGTTACGTATATATCGTCGTTATTCATTATTTTCGTTGGTTAGTGGTTTTGGGTTGGAAATTTTGAAGTCCTGTTTTGATTTTTGTTTATTTTCACCGTTCCACATTGAACAATATAACTCTTCTTGCCGGAGATGTTCCAGGAGCAAATCTTCGAGGGGGTATCAGTTTATTCGATCATTCCATGCAAGAACTGAAAAGATGGTTGGAGTGCCGAGGACTCAAAAAAATGGGAAAAAAACTAACTTAGTGGAGAAGTGAATGGTTGTTGATATTTCCTCAATACATCACACTGAATATTGCTTTTTCAGAATCAAAAACTGGGAGGAAGCACTACATATTTTTGGGAGTTGATTGAGGTTTATGGTATGACAAGAAAAGAGAAATTACCATTCAGGCATCGAGCTCTACTGCATCATCCTCTATAACATCAAGAAGTGATGGAAAGTGGAATAAATTTCCCCCAGTAGATATCCCCAAGAATTTCAACGAAGGGCATCTTTATACTCACATTGTTGGACCTTTCATTGGAGATGAAAAGTGTAAAATCCAATATGAAAGTTCTACTGAAGAACCTTTAAGACTTGGAAGTCAGTATGTAGATAGTGATCATGTGCACAATGTAATGGACAAATTAGAAAGCAATGTTTACAAGCTGAGAGCCTTTTGTTTTGCCTCTTCCCAAAACCACCAGAGGTATCTTTTTTAAATTGAAATCAACAACATGTCTGGTGCAATCGTTTCAGGACAATGTGAGTGTGAAGCATCCACTCTCAGGCGTTGCAGCCAGCCATGTTAGTGCAATTCTACTTTTTCTGGAGAAATATTGCAGGAAAACGGGACATTCATCTATAACTCCAGTAAAACGGTATCAGTATCATTGTCGTGAAACGGCGATACCACGTGCGTGCGACTGATGTTTCACGATTCAATCTCGGTATCGCGACATGTAGCGATACCGATCTAATCGTCTGTGGGAGCATTATCTGCCAATGTAGGAACAAAATATGGAGGTTCATGATACTGATGACAGATACATCCAAGGATGTTTATCTGCAAAATGGATCAGTCCTAATGGATCTATTCCTGAAAATTCGTATTCTTTTTGTATTTGTGTAATAAAATTTCTCTCAATATATTTATTTTGGTCCTATTGAAATGTGGGCGGAACTTCAAGTTATTTTCTCTTCATAATCTTGACAGGCTTTCTGAACATTTGAAATTACAGCCAAACAAATCATATTTGATGAATATGTAAGATAAGAAGTTGTAATACATTCATAGTTTTTTGGAATAAAAAATAACAAAAATTAGTTTTTATAGATATTTAATTAAAAAAAAACAAAAACACATGGAAAGAGTGTAAACATATATAGTTCCTAGTAATAAAAAAATATCTCTGGAATATAACATATTGAAAGAATAAAACATCTTTCAGACTATTTACAAAGTAAAATGTCTAGAAACCATAACATAACTGAGGTCTGCTTATCACAAGAAATATGAGGTTGTGTACGATAGTACAGTTCAGTGGAAATATCTACTGAACTGAGGGACCAATAAGGACCACCCTAGCCTGGAAAAGAATTGGCAACTAACATTCAGCATAATTTTCGAAATGATTAATCAACTTTCTGATGGAATCAAACTACTTTGAAAGTTAACGAGAAAGCACATCACAGAAAATATATTAGAAATTATATCAATCATGATAATTTTCACAACTTTTGATGAAATTTTCCAATTTTTTATTTGGCCAATCATCTCCTCAACATGAACACGAGCCTTGGGGATTCTTTTTGATATTATTTCTTCTTCAGCAGTTAATCTAGATCTTTCTGCTGAAAATGGTGGTGTATATAATTTATAATTTTCTCTGTCTCTCTTGGATGAGGAAACCTCTATCAGCCATGATGACATCTCCAGACGTTAACAAATGCTTCAAATCAGATTTCTCAAATAATGGTTGATCTGAAATGCTTCCCTCAAATCCCTCACTATCATAAATCAATGCACCAGTTACACCAATCCGTACCAAAAATTTCACTTCATTGAATTGCTTTTAGTTGGAATGATTATTGCCTCGGCGCCGAAAATTCGATGAAATTTCTAGTGCGATTTCTGTTGCATCTAATATAACTGTTATTTTATCAGAAAATGTTTTGAGGCAACGGGCCATATCAGTAGCTTGTCGGGAGCCTCTGAATATGTCACCTCGAAGGCCAATGCATTGAGGATATTGAAACTGAATGAAGGTATAACATAATGCAGCCACATGAGATGTACTGATATCACAACAAATTGATAGTTCTTTCGAAGTTAATCCTCGTCGCATTCTTATTAAGGTCAATACTAGTTTATATCTGGCATTCAACTTTCTATCGATTCTATTCATTTTGATTGGAGTTTTTTGCGATTCTGATAAAGCTTCAATTTATTCATTATACTGGGATCTAGAAATTCGTAATAAGTTTCAAAATGTTCTACTGACTAACCTGTAAGAAATTCCAGATGCTGTGTAGTTTTCAGTGAATCATAACTAAAATAATTATTATTACCAGGTGTCGAAACCTGAAAAGCTGAATCAATCTTGGTTTTAAAATAATCATGGCCATTCAGATAAATGCTATAAAGGGCTTTATAGTGTTCTTTAGAGTCTTCAATATCATTTCCACCATGTTCACTATCACTTATTGTTTCAATTATTTCACAGTATTTATGCAAGCACCTTGGTTCGAATCTGCAGATACATCTTCAAAAAATTCATCATGGATCTTCATCACCAACATTCAGAAAATGTTCAGAATATATGTAAGTGTTTCTGTTTGTATTATATATAGTTGAATAGGGATTGCTGCAGAATTCCAACCATCTTAAGCATTTGGGTATATTTCTTATGGGTTTTGGAAATGAAAAGTAAGAAACATTTTTGTTTCTCCAGGTCGATTTTGTGCAGCCCCTATAAAAACACCTCGGCATTTTTCCTGAAATACAAAACACTTCAATGATTTGATCATCTTCTGTGAAGGTACTCACTCAATGAATATTCAGGAAAATAGTTAGCACCAATATAAATATACATTTTTTTTTCCTGGAGTAAGACAATTCCTGGTATTCCCACACTCTCTTGGGATTTTCAACAATGTCACTATGTCATATGGATATTAATGTTGGCTCTCCTGGCGACAAGCACAGAATAATTTAGAACTTTCCTCTCTTTGTTTCAAGGTCAAAGAGCTATTAGAAATCTCCATTGATATAGTTCATCACGTCGACATGCACCGGCAACACCAAATATTAAGGCAATTAAAAAAGTAAACACTACATAAATATAAAGGTAATTTTAAAATTCTTACATTTCAAACGTACCTCATTCATTGAGTATATATAATCTGGTGCTTGAGTAATGAATGTTTCAATTTATTCATCTGACAAAACTTTTGAATTCTTTTGTTTATAGTTATCACTTTGACGTTTTAGAAAAACACGTTTTCTCGAATATTTTGTAATATCAATATCTTCTTTTGTACTTAGTGAAGCTCTCAGCATGAAGTAATTTGACTATAACGTAGATGCCTTCAACTTTGTAGATGAATCGGAAAAGTATGCAATCATGACATTTTCAGATCGGGAGGTCGCCTTTTTTTCTTGGCAATAATCCATGAAACATTTGTAAGCGTATTGAAATTTTGCCTTGGATTTATTTGGCTATACATTCAAGATGACATTTTCAGGAGCATTTACTAATACTGTTGGTGTCCAGCACATATGGACTTCATCATCACTGTCCATTTTAAATATTTTTACGATAAGTACGTATTAAAGGGAAATAGTGAATCTCTGACTTTTGTGACAACAATAAACAAACAGTAATTGTCAAGCAAACGATTTCATATAAGATGGTAATCAAAAATTGTTATGCATTTATAAAAAATCATGATTTTATGATAATGCTGATTGCGATTTCTGAAAAAATAGTATGTGTACCTCATAGCAAAAGCACATTTCCAGACTTCAATTTACATTGTCGTCGGGGAATGTATTGCTTTTACTACTAGATACACAATGTACTTTTTTGTATTTCGTCTCACTTCATTTCAGTCATGGTTTCAGTGCCATTTACAATTTTTTGTAGCCTTGATGTATCTTTGTTTTGGAGTAGCAACATCGGAGTATATAATCACTCCATTGGAAAAAGGGGGAACGGAAGGAAATAGGTAAAAATTAATCGAGATTCAGTAGCCAAAATTATGTAGGTAAAGAATTATTATCCAACATCATTGGTATTGACCCACAGAATTGTTATTCACTAATCAAAATAGTTTTATTAATAATCGATATCCATGAATAAATACTGAGATAAGGAATAAATATTTGGTGTGGAAAATTAAACAACTTCAATTAAAAATTTAATGGCTTTAAATTCCCCACATGACCTCCCAACTTTCTGAATGATTTTGTGTTATTTCAGATTACTTGCATTTTTCTCTTATGCCATTAATTGGAATGAACTCTGACTTCCGTGATTGAAACAGAAAATGCACATATTTTCATTAAAGGTGGCTTGAAGATATGAACAGTAGTTGATAGGAAAATTGTTTTCATATACTTTTTGCCCTTATGATATCACTTGTGCATAAATCATTCCAAGATATTTTTTCGTTAACGATTATTCTGGAAATTGTCCAGAGTCAAATAAAAAAATCATATTCGTGCGTGGGAAAAATATATATGGAATAATTGTAACACATTACAATGAAATTAAAAAATTAATACGATGTTTTGAAATTATCCATGACAAAACTGTGAAAGACACATTTCAAAGTCACCTACAATGGAAAAATTATAGTTCATGACAAATCGAACTATCTGAGGAAAAGGTTTTCTATTTTCATCATTTACATTTTATGAAATTTCAAATAACTATTTCTTTTCTAATTAGTTCTATATGGAAAAAATAGCACGGTTCCGGTCATACAGTGCGGCTTTTTATAGCCCCCCTCTGAACTTTTGAAGGGATCGACATAAAACAACGGCACAAAAACCATTTTTAATCGACGAATCCAAAAAGGAGGAGGTTCTCTAGTCGACGCGTATATTTATTTTTTTAAATCATATTTTCATGTATGATCACGCATAACTTTTTACTGAGACATCCGATTCCGATAATTCTTCTCTCAGTGAATAGGTGTACTTCGCAGTTGGTCCCATTTGAATTTCAGAAATGGAATCTAGCCCTAAGGGTAGCAAAATGAAGGATATTGATCACTCACCCTCTGAATTCTGGTCCGTTAACCGATTCTATCAGGCATAACTTTGTACTGGGATCTTCGATATGGATGATTCTTTCTTTATCAGATAGGGTATACCTCATAGTTGATCATATTCCAATTTGAAATGAAATGATCCACCCCTATGGGTAGAAACATAGAGGATGATTGATTTTTCACTTGTGAACAGTGGCACACATATATAGTTGACATTGACAGATCCTCCTACATCCGTCACAATAATAATTACATTCTATGAAAGGATGGAATTATATACAAAGTGATGTGATCAACTGACCAGAACTTTCGGAAAGAATGTATATTATATAACAATAAATAGTTAAAGTAGATAATCATATTATTTAACAGTCGATAGTTGAAGTAAGCTAGGTAAGTAAGTATTTTGGAAGTGATCAAAAATTAAGTAGGTAGTAATTAGTAGATTTCAGCCAACATACCACGCATATCTTTCCATAGAGTAGTCCGATTTCGATGATTTTTTTTTCAATGGATAGGGTGTACTCCAAAGTTGGTCCCATCTCAAATTGAAAAAAAATGCCACCCAAGGGTAGCAAAATGGAGGATATCGATCGTTCACCCTCTGAATTTTGGCCCATTAACCGTTTCTATCAGGCATAACTTTGTACTGGGTTATCCGATTTGGATGATTCTTTTTCAGCCATATAAAATTGAAAAATAAAAATTTTAAACAAAAAATTTAACCGACGAAATACGGAGTGAAAACTAAAAAATAAAATAAATCTTCTTAGTCTCAATAACTGAGCTCCTAAACTAATGTAAGTAACTAATTTTGAGTCGGCGCCAAACAAACAAGCAAAAGATCTAGGTAAGGCGTGAAATGATGACATGGAGTTGCGCGGTGACATTCTGATAATTTTTTTGGAGTAATTTAATGATCTTCGTTGATTGTTCGTTTGGCGCCGACTCAAAATTAGTAACTAACATTAGTTTAGGAGCTTAGTTATTGAGACTAAGGAGGTTTATTTTATTTTTTATTTTTCAGTTCCGTATTTCGTCGGTTAAATTTTTTGTTAAAAAGTTATTATTCTATAATAACATCTTCTAAATTTTCATAAAGTTGTAATAAGTCTACGAAGGCACATTCCAAAGAAGATTATATGTACTGTTGAAATCTCTCTATACAAAACTCTTCCATCACATCCTGAGACTCCTGTAAACTATAATAAAAGCAAATCCTGGGATTCTTTCACTGGCATCGCATAGATGAATAATCAACAACGCGTTTCAAGAAATTTGAAATATTGGAAAAAAAACAATTTATGTTTTTTAGTTCAATTCTTTCAAATCCTACCATAAACTGAATATTATTTTTCCGCAACTCTTGAAATTTTAGAACAAATAATTCTACGGGCATTTAGAAGTATAACGCCTCAAATGTTACGAAACGTGTTGAGAAAAACAATTGAACAAGCTGAAATGTGTCTTGAACAAGGAGGGATGCACTTTGAGGATTTACTGCAGTGAAAGTTAATGAATTATTATCCATGGCACACTTGACAAAAGTAAATAAATTATTATCCAGTATTTAATTGATGTTTTTATTTTTAATCCAATAGCAAATTAATTAGTATTGTTTGATTCGTCAAAAAATCCTTTTTTCAGAAAGTGCTTGTCAATAACAAAAAACTAAACCGACGAAATACGGAACTGAAAAGTAAAAAATAAAATAAACCTTCTTAGTCTCAATAACTAGGCTCCTAAACTGATGTAAGTAACTAATTTTGAGTCGGCGCTAAACAAAAAAGCAAATGAATTAGGTAAGGCGTAAAATGATGGCATCGAGTTGCGCGGTGACAATCTGATAATTTTTTTGAAGTAATTTGATGATTTTCGTTGATTGTTCGTTTGGCGCCGACTCTAAATTAGTTACTTACATTAGTTTAGGAGCCTTGTTATTGAGACTAAGAAGGTTTATTTTATTTTTTACTTTTCAGTTCCGTATTTCGTCGGTTTAATTTTTTGTTAAAAAGTTTTTATGAATGATATCACCGATACTACTTTTGGATTGAAAGACATTGTGATTGCTCGATAGATGGTGCGGGGGTACATCAACTTAGAAATTTCAAATAGCAGGGGGTCAAGTAGCGAATCCTTGAGAAGATAATTCAATTATCTTTCCAACCATACAATTATTTTCTTATTTGGTCAATACAGTTTTTTACAATATGCATTTGAATTGTCAAGTATAAGTGCGGAATGGTACCCTCCCTCGATAACTTATGAACGGTTCAATGTGAAACAATGGGAAACAAAATATTTTGAATTACCGATCCCATTCTTCGAGAGAAGATACATAAAAATAACCGGACAGAGGGCGTTGGAGACACATCAATTTCGAAAGGCATAGAGGTCGAGTTGCACATCGTTGGAAAGGCAATTCAATTTTACTTCCAACCATGGTTGTTCTACGGTATCACAATTGACACGAAATACGGTCATCAGAGAAAAATTCATGACTTAAATAATTTTTCCTTTTCGAATTCGTTTCAAGGCTTAATTGGGTAGATATTTAGAATCTATACAATAATCCAATTTTCGACCCAAATTCATTTAATTTTAATGATCATTTTAAAAATGCTACACGATAGTTTTTTTGTTATACTTGACATTTTGAATGCATATTGTAAAAAAACGTACCACCAAAAAAAAAACTAAATGTTTGGAAAGATAATTGAATCATTTTTTCAACGATGTGTCACCCGACACCCCATGCCATTTGGAATTTTTGAGTTGATGTGCCGACACGCGCTATCTATTGAGATTATGAATTTACAAATTATGAATGGCTGACGAGTTTTGTAATTATGGCACGATTCGATTCAAAGTTGGTATGTCGGAGTTTTTGGGGTCGGAGATTATGAATTTAGTCGAAGATTATTGATTCTCAGTTGAATTTCATTAATTGAAGGACTAGATAGCTCAGAACTTTCGGGAAAAAGCCTCATAATAACGATGCTTCAAACAAAATGCATAGATTAAGGCGTACTTAAGTACTGAAAAGCACACAATAAAGTAATTAATGAAAAACCTTTTTAAAGACAAGCTCTCATTCAAATACACTAAAAATTTAAAATAATTGCTTTGGATGTGTGACGTAGGATATTCCGTGAATTATAGATTCAAAAGCTTGTCGTTTTTATATTTGAACTGAAAACATTGCGCGACAAGCTTTTGAATCTATAACTCACGGAATAACCTACGTCACACATCCAAAGCAATTTTTTACTGCTTTTTAGTGTATTTGAATAAAATCTTGTCTTTAAAAAGGTTTTTATTGATTATTTTATTATAACTTGCTATTTTTTCATAGCTTGGTACAGTACAACCAACGAGTGATAGCCCCTTATTCGAAAAAGAAATGGAGGGGGCTGGCTTTAGTCTTCACTGATCGTCGGGTTTATTGTTTCAGGCTAAAAGGGCTATTTTTGCAGATTCGTTTCTGAAGTTACCGCTGTTTTGATTGTTTTGAGTAGAGAGTTATGAAAAATCATCAAATTAATATTCTACGTCAGTCTACTTTGAGACTATATAATTAAGACTGGGGTAATTAAGGAAAACACAGAGAGAAATAAGGAACTAGGAGCTCATGCACGATAAATTGTTTTCAATTCACTGAAGTTTACCACAGAAGAAGCTAGTTCAAACCCACTTCTAGTTAATTTAAAGAAGATACAAAAACTTGTGACTGCTTTGACAGGTTAGTAATTGACATATTTTATCTACCACTGAAAAGGTTGAATGAACCTACATGATTTAATATAATTTTCAATTCAGGTTAAAAGCAAAAATTTTAATATATATAAAAAATAAATAGTCGAATAAATCAATTTTTCAGTTGGAAACATTCAATTCTCGTTATTTTTGTTCAAGTTTTCATTGATTTTAGGTGTGAGTTAGAGATGTTAACCATCCAGTGGTGGCGCGAAATATTTCTGTGTTACTAGAGGCGCCGAAAATATATCGGATTAGTTTTTTCAAAATTTCATTGCGAATCAGTATATTTAGTATGAATGAACGAATTTGAGATACTGAAATGGTAATAATGAGGCAAATAATCGAAGAAACATATTTTTGAGGTACTTCGTGTTTCGAGTACTGTAAATACCAAAATAAATGATATTCTTTTTCACGCATATCTTCATGTATTATATATGACATTGGAAAGTAAATGAAAAGTTTGATTACGACTGTTTTCAAATGATTTTCCCTGGATATTTTATTCTTGATCATTTGGGGCACAAATTCCGCAAATTGCTGTTATATGTTCCAAAAACATATATTTTTATGAACCAGCAACAATAGAATCTTGTTTTTCGGTTTTTTTCCAATTACAAAAATTACATCCTCCAATATTCCTAGGTTTATTGACTCCATTTTCGTTGGTGGAACTATGGCAAATTCCCTTCAATCTTATTTCAAACTAAGATGAAGTCCCTGCATGAGAGCACGCTCCTGCAAATGAGGGAATATTAGTTTGTTACCTATTTCTCTGAGAAAATTTTTCCTCAGCATGCTTTTCATTACACGCTTTATTTTAGCTTCACTTGTATATTTGTAACCGTATGTTTGTTTGTAAACGACTCCTTTGGGCGCGATTTTGACCTTCTTCCAGAAGTACGAATGATTTGAAATTGGGCAGGTGTACACAATTCCGGTGACAATGCATTAAGAAATTTTTGTTTGAAGAAAAAACAGAATGGCGGCTCCAATATGCCGTACGAGTTTTGTGATTATGGTCCGATTCGCTTCAAAATTGGTATCTGAGGGTTTTCGTGATCAGAGATTATGATTCTATTGTCAAAACTGAAAAATTCAAGATGGCGGATCCAAAATGGTAGACGAGTTTTGTGATTATGGTCCGATTCTATTCAAAATTAGAGAATAATAGTTACAAAAATTAAATAATAATAATAATAATAGTTTGAAAAACTGAAAAACACGCTTTGATGGAAAACAAAACTAAAAAGTTGTAGTTACGTATCTTCGGTAATGATTGCTGGTTTGCATAAATTACCTGATGATTCATTAATCTGGTCTTATGCTGATGTAAAGAAGGGACTAGACGCACATTCTTATTCTTCTTATCAATTATCAACATTCTTGTTTATATCCGAACATGGTAGTATATAGTGGTTGTTCAGTGGGTTTCGCGTTTATTTTTCCTTATAGTTTCTATGACAGTGAGTTTATGGTCATTCAGTAAAGTTACTACAAGAGGAACAGATGTAAACTAGTTGTCGATTGTTATATTACGACCGTTTCTGAAAATACGTCCAGAAAGTCCCACACAGTGTACAGTATTTGGATTTTGAAAGGTGTCATTCTCTTGGAAGCCCACATAAATATTTAAATTACTGGTATAGAATATTTTTGAATCACATGCTAATACTTTTATACCATATTTAGTAGGTTTGTTAGGAATATATAGACGAAACCCAAATCTTTGTCTGAATGCTGGCAACATTCCATCAATTGTTACGCATTCTGAATGGCAGTATCCATTTTTCCAGTTGGCTACGAACATTTCGAAGAAAGATCGATCTGTAGCTAGTTTATCTATCGCCCGGCTTTCTACACACTTTTTTATCATGTCAAATCTCAAACAACGAAGTAAGAATCCGAATCGTTGTAGAGACATAGTAAGGCGAAAAATGTCTATTACGGACCCAATATTCAACATTTAGACGGTTTGTTAATAACAGAAATGTCAAAGAAGGACACTTGCTCAAAATCCCACTCCACTCTTCCCTGTAAAAAAGTTAAGATTGCCAAAGTTACAGCTTGAGGAATTCGATCAAGGTTAATTACGTCGATCATGAAGTTCCACATACAACATATCATTGTAACGACAGCTCAACAGTTGCATAGAAGAATACGTAAGGTAGAGAAACGTCAAGGAGAGAGATTCACATCTTGGGATTTCAAAAACAAATATTGTTTATGAAATTCCATGTCATGATTGTGAAAAAGTTTATATTGATCAAACTGAACAATTACTGAAAGATCGAATCACAGGTCACAAAAATGATTGTAAGAGAAAAATGAGATCATGTGCTTTGGCAGATCATGTGATAGATGGAAACCGTCGTATTGACCACCTAAATTCGAAAGTATTGGATGTTCAAAGTATTTAAACAGAAAGACTTTTTTCAGAAATGGTTCATATCGAAAACAAATGTTATAAATAAAATGACTGATATTTTCAAATAACCACCTTCCTTGAAAATCCATTCGAATATTTATACTGTAGAACAAGCCAGCTATTTGTCACCTTTATAATTTCCGTCGAAGTCACCTTAGGTTTTTCTTCCTAGCAATTCATTTATGACATCATGTTCAGTAAGTATTTCAGTAACTAATATAATTCATATTTTCAATTACCAATTTTGTAGATCGTCTTAAGAAAGAAAATATACATTTTCGAAAGCGCGGATAAAAAAAGTTTCTTTGAATTGGTTACTCCTGATGCAACCCGAATAATTTTTTCTATATACAAATAATTGCATCAAAATCGGATTAGTAGCTCTCACGTTTCGCTCGAACGAACAAACAGACAATTACAATTCTATAATAGTATATATATATATATATATATATATATATATATATATATATATATATATATATATAAAGATGAAGGGATAAAATCATATTGGGATGACAAGATAACGGAAAACTGAATAACAGAATAACTAGGAACGGGATAATGGAAAGCGTGCAAAGCACAGGACGCATTAGCTAGATGGAATAACCCAAAAAAAACATTGGAAAAATACAAATTCCAACTAGTTGTATATTAAAAAATATAAACAAAATTTGTTCAACTCAATTTATTGATTTCTAACAATCTTAAAACCTAATAGTACAAAGTCTTGGGGTCGAATAACCTAATGAGAGTGATTGAATGTTCAACTGACTCATTCTAATCCTCTCTCGCTAATATACAACAGAAAGAAATATAAATAACTTTCCCGATGAATCAGAGTTTAAACATTTCTTGATATAACTATCATTTCGGTAATTACCTGCCCAAACTTTGTACCGTCCGAAATGGAGATTCTGAAAACAAATTTCGGTAAACTATTTTGAAAATGAGTTTATTGAGGGATTTTATATATTATTGTTTTTTTTTTATATCACCCTGAACAGCTACCAAAAATTGGTTAACAAAATTATTTCTTCAGTTACGAAAATAAACGTTCAAAAACTGGCGATACCTAAAAATGCATATATTGAGTGCCATGTCTTTAAAGAACTCAGGTAACCCCAACATCGCATTCACAAGACACCTTCGAGCTGTATATTTGTCTATCTGGCTGTTCTCTTTTTATTTCACGCGCAGCTGAGGGGCAACCATTCGTTGGAGGTAATATATTAAAATAAATCGTTGAATGAAGGGTGTTCTATTTCCATAAAAATATTATTACTGTGTGCCATAAATATTGAAGATTTATGAACTAATAATATTATTGAACTTTTCTGAATGATTTGACCCCTCATTCATGAAGAACACACAGAATGATTTGCCTGGTATGACAGCGTTAATGGCTGAGATTTTCTTCTTTGATATAAGGGAATATGTCTTGTGATGTTGGGTGAAGCAGGAAAAGATATACGTATACATTGCTTCATTAAATTGATTACAATGTCCTGTTTATACGATGCATTGCCTATAAAATTAAATGAATCTCATCATCACACCACTCATAAAGTTAGAGTGTAACTAAGAATAGCTCTACACACAAATTCGAAAGAAATTCTTCCATGATGGTATTTGAATATTCAATTATACTTCGATGAAAATTGAGAGGATGGCTAATGCAACCACTTTCCGAAGCACATCAGAAGGATGGATTGGTATCTACAGAAGAGTTATTTATGTATACACATCAAACATTCTTTTATTGCTATATCTTGACGAGGTTTTATTCATGACTTGGGATACTGAATTAATGATGGAAGAAAGTGACTAAAGTTCATCTTTCATTCGCAGATGATTCTACATCTGATTTTACGAACATCATGTTCATATTGTCGAACAAATCAGTCATTAGACGTTCCCTCCTCGCTCAAGGCACTGTACTAAAACCTATTCATTATTACTATTCCATGTCCCACAGAAATTATACACTTTGTATATAACTAATCCAAGTATGTTCCATAATAACCATACCTTTGAGTGTCGATTTTCTTTTGGAAACAAATCCTTTATTTATTTTGATCTGACAGAACATAATGTCATAATTTGGGATGATCGAGCTGGAAATGATGAACCTGAATAAATTAGCCAATGATAAAATATATATTTGTTAAATATTCATATATCAGATTGGTGTTTGGTCACTTTTTAGGTAAGTTTTGAAATAAATTATGCGTAATAATATGATTGTGTTTGTTGTGATGATGACATTATAACATTTACTAATGTAAAATTCACTTTCTAGTTTCTGTCAAACCATTTTGTGAATCTTGTCTCTCCTGGAAAATAAACACTTGCTTTTAGGACACATTGAGTTTGGCTAACCTTCATAGACCCGTTTCATTACAGCACTTTTCATTTTATGAAAAGGAAGTACATGGACCATATATTGTTTTTCTTTCAAGAACTATTTTGGTACGTACATAGGCGGAAATGTAGGCTTCATGCAACATTATTTCATAATACAAATTATTTCGGAAAAGGAAACATTCTCAATTGGAAATGTAATAAAAAGATTTTTCTTTGCATAGTGAAATTGCTTCTAGAAAATGTGTTTCCCAATTCTTCCGGTCTTCCTGATGATCGTGAAAGCATGAAATAGATTTTCGTCAACAAAAATCTCCGAAGACCTAGTGAACCCTGCATCGTTAAATTATTTTGGGTGATTCCTTCTCAGAAAGTATTCTTCTTTGCCTCATTCATCCAAATGAGTCCTCAATTAAGACTGGAATAGATAAATAACGATTTCAATAAAAATGCAAATGTTCACTTTCAGATTTTTTTTTCTGAGTTAGTGTCCTTTCACAATATTCATCAGATATAGTTCAATGTCCAGCGTGGCTTCAGCTGGGAGAGTAGTTGTTTTCTGTTCGATATTACAAAAAATTACTTCACTTTGTTGTAGATTTTCGAGTTTTCAGAATAATTTATCTACTCAATTTTCAATTGAGAATGTTTTCCTTTCCAACATTGTTATCTTGAACGATGGAAGATAGTGACTACAGTTTATTTTTCAGTCGCAGATGATTCCACATCTGATTTTATGAACATTCTGTTCATATCATCAACAAAATCAACATATCATTTCCTTTGATATATTCATTTTTTCTTTCTTTCATCTGGTGTCAAATATTTCTGAAAAATAATAACGACTGTAAAACAAGAACAAAGTAATTATGTATCAAACTTCACAAATAATAAAAAAATACAAAAAACATAAAAAACAAATTAATCAATAAAAATCTACCCTAAAATAATCCTTTTAACAACTATTCACTGAGGAAATCTCTAATGACATCAAATCTGTTCTGTATTGTGAAAAATTTTACCTTTTCAAAAAAATTACAAAGAAATACCAATTACAGAAAATCTTGCTAGCCTAGAAGTTCTGTCTGAGAAATTATGGAGCAGAATCAAATAATGGAATCAGAACCCACTCAACAAAAGCCATAAACAATCAACATTAACAAAATTAAATAAAAAAAATATGAATGAATCCCTGAATAAATATTAATAAAGTTTCACAAAAAACATTAACTTCCATAGAAAATGAATCCCACTTCATGATTCTTAAACCGGGTAGAAGCAATAAAACATTGGATTATACAGACTACGAAAAAAAAATAACACAATTGCTCAATGAAAAAAAAACACGTATCCAGGATTCCAACCCACCTCAAATATACGGCCTTCCCAAATTACATAAAGAGAACATTCCTCTAAAACTCATTATATCTGGCATATAATTCCCTTTCTGAAACCTGTCGAAATTTCCATCAAATAGTATATCGAACATAATTGAAAAAAACGACCGCTACATCAAAGATTATTTCTTTTTCAAAAAATATATTGACAACATTACCATTCCCAACCAGCACGTATTCATGTCGCTACACCTTGTGTCCTCATCCACAAACACTTCAAAGAATTTGGCCAGAAAAATCATCACAAAAAATGGAACCAAAAAAAATGTACCTCCTTTTCTATGAATGGATTTATAAACGTCATAAACTCCAAGTTGTCCACTATTTCCAATATAAATGATACTTTTTTCGGAAAATAGATGGTTGCGCAATGGGCTTTACTTTATCAAGCACTATCGCACAACTAGTAATCTAAGAACTAAAAGAAGATGTCATAGCATGTTGAATACCCCACAAGAGGTTATCTTGAACGATGGAAGATAGTGATCTGATCTTATGAACATCCTGTTCATATTTTCAAACAAATCATATCATAGCATGTTTGAGTAACAAAATCCCTTGTTTCAAAAGATACGTGAATGATTATATAATGTCCATAGCAATCACAAAATCAGACAAAATTGCATTCCACATAATAATACAATTTAGATATGTGAAAGGAACAACAAAATACATTTCCTAGATCTCTTCCCTATAAAAAACAATAGAATCCTCACACAATGATAGACCAAAAACACCTGGATAGGTAACTAGCATAATTTCCATTCCAACCATCTCATTGCCCACAAAAAGCGTAGTTATTTGCATAACGGATAAAGTTGTTATACATAGTAAGAAACACATTAATTAACAACAACTACCGCTATTATCAATATCATAAAACTGGGAACGTATAAACATTATGGACAATAAACCCCCTCAAAAAAACAACAAACCAAAAATCAATGCGATGTTGAAACTTCGAATGAAGGTTCCAGTCATGTTTCAAAATTCGATATCCTAGTAGACATTTCAGTTTCGCGTTTCAAACCGTAGATTTCCTACGATCACGTTTTGCACTTCACCACTTTATTATTATTGCAGTCTGGCCCTTACTTCCGGAACTCCTACCCATTTAGAAGGGCGTGCTGGTTACATAAACCAATTACCACTCCCTCACATCCGTGTGGTGAGAAATTACTGATTGCAAGAATAATCATGAGTCCTGAGTGGAAGTACCGATCCGAGAATGACTGGCTTCTGCATGCGGCCGGCTGGGGATTCTGCCGATTTACGACATGCCGGTATAACCTTCAGGTTTGAGAGTAGCGTTAGCTTCATTTCACCAAGGGCCCCTATAATCAGAACCACCATCTTCACAGAATGGTCTGAATAGAGTCTGCGGAGTTCGAAGAGTAAATCTAGATTTTTTTTTTTTTTTTTTTTAATGGCTTTGACATTTCGTCATTCGGCCAGTCACAAGTTGAGTATTTTTATGTATCATTTCATAGTGTTCTGGGTAGGCCTTGTTACTAACTCCATACGCCACCTAGGAGCAGCACTGTTAATTTGAACGCAACAGCGAATCGTCGAGGACTAAATCTAGATATTTCGTCCGTTTCTCCCATTTTCGCACGATATTTGTCTCGGCCGAAGCCGAAAACTTGATGACAGCACCGGTGTCTCATCAATACCGTACGAGTGTCGTTAATGATACTACAGCACTCGTAACGCCGCGTTATGGCGATGGATATAGGCTGAGACCGCATATGCTGAACATGCTCACAGCAAGTGCATAATGGTTTCAGTGGAGCGCCTGCAGGCCCTGCATCTCGTATCAGGGACTTCTATACCTATCACGCGGCTTCGGTAGACAAGGGTGTTGAAAACACCGTCCAAGCAAGCCATCTCCGACTTGAGTCCACCCGACCTAAGTCAAGCAAAGGTCAGCCTTTTGGATAGGCCATGGTCTTCAATATTTTTGTAGCGTTTCAGATGAACCTTGAAACAACGCTCCTTTTCCTGTCAACTCATGGTCTCTGACCATGCAGAGAAGGATAAACAAGCTCCTGATGACTTCACAGGCTCCACCCAGCAGAATCCTGTTGTGTAGATACTTCAAACTCAGGAGTCCACGGTTTTTCTGGTGTCGGGGGAGGTACAACCGTGGAACGTACCATTTTGGATACAAACTACGATGTAGCTGCATCATTTTGTGAGTCTTCACGTCAATTTCAGGCAGCTCTTCCAGTGTCCACTTCACTACCCCAAAGGAGAAGATTAGTGTAGGAACGACAATCATGTTGGTGGCAGAAACTTTCTTCATGCCCGACAGTTCTGATGACCAGATCTGCCGGAGTTTTTGCTGATACTTGCCGCGGAGAGCGTTTTCTACCACTACCACCTTTTGGATGCAACGTTGTTGCACTCCTAGATAGGTATACACCTCTCCAACAGCCAAATGACGAAGGGTGCTTCCATCTACCAGCTACGCATCCCCTCTGTTATCCTTGCACCGTCTCCTTCTGAGATGAACCAGTGCACATTTATTCATCCCGAGTTCCATATCGATAGCATGCATACTTTCACACCACCCTCAGAGATTGTTGCGGATCTCCCTCACCCGAAACAAAAAGCTTCAGGTCATCCATAGAAAATGAATGGGTAACCTAATGCCTTCGGTCTCCGGGGGTGCCGCAGTTGTAACCGCGAGTTATCCTGAGCGCAACGGATAATGGCATGAGTGAGATGCAAAAAAAGGGCTGATGGGATCCTCTTGGGACATCTCACTATTCGATCGTATACCGCGAGGTATCTGAGCAATTACAAGATCAACACATGCGATGTTGGATCAAATGCCTTGCTGTAATGAATCCAGATCATTGAAATGTTGCGCTTCTACTGCACGGAGTCCTTCGTGATACATTTATTAATCAGCAGGTTCTCTTTGCAGCCAGCTAAATTCGAAAGGGCGTGCTAGTTACCTAAACCAATGTCTACTTCCCACATCCGTAAGGTGAGAGATTATCATTATTACGCTAAACCATTCCAGTCAGGCACTCACTTCCGAAGCTCCGACTCAATTGGAAGGGCGTGCTGGTTACATAAACCAATTATTATTATTATTAGTATATGTGACATCCTTCTCTAGATCTATATTATCACCCCTACTCCATTCCCATTTAGTGGGTACTCGATAGCACTTTCTGCTAGGCAGGACAGTTGTGATTTGGGTTTCATATGTATATGTTGATTTTGGGTTGATAGAGCATTTACCGTAAACGGCATTCATTGCTCAAACTCTAGACATCACATGAGTGAGGACTTTAAAGAACCAAGAAAGTATAAAGGACCAAAATTATTATTGATTACAACGAATCTGCAAGAGAGTGGTAACAAAATGGCGATAAATGCGACTGTGGGTTTACAGCTCAAATATGATCCTAAAATACACGAATGGACAATGCATCTGAACCGAACAGTTTTTCGTAACCAATGGCATAACGGACGCCAGCCAAAAGCGAGCTATCCAGTTGAATGGATTATCACAAGAAGCATATATCCTCCTGCAAAACCTTTGTGTGCCAAATAAACCTCAATAAAAAAGTAATGATGACCTTGTGAGTTTTTCAAAAGAGTACTATTGCAGGAGAACAAATTAGGTTCCACGCAGCAATGAAATCAGCGAATGAAAGCATCCAAATTTGGGCCGTAAAACTACGGAGTTTGAGTGTGAAATGTGAGTCTGGGGCTCAGTTGAAAGATATTTCAGATGATCGGCTCATTTTTGGGCTGAATTCAGGCAATTGTATAAATAAAATGTTGAGTGACTGTACGACATCCACCATATTTGAAGATACCCTAAAATCGGATGGTTTTCATCGCGGCCGAGGTGAACAACAGTACGGAGTAAGCGCGCGCTCCAGCGCTGTTGCAGCAGGGCCAGCAGATATGTTCCGCTCCGGACCAAGTAGACAAGGGAGCGGTGGGTGGTGTTCAATTTGTGGTGGGGGCAAGCACCCTGAAAGCAGATGTTTCTCTCGGAGTAAAGAGCAAATACAAGGAGAAAAATTGTACCTTCTGACGCACAAAAACTCACAACACTTTGAATTGTAGAAATAAAAATATACATGTTAACCAAGTACAGGTAGAAGAACATTCCGATAATGTGCATGTCATGAATGAATATCCTGTTTATGTTGAAAAGGGAAACATTCTCAATTGAATATTGATAGAAAGATTTTTCTGTGAATTGAAAAATCCACGATTAAAATGAAGTTATTTTTTGTGAATGTCTAACAGCTAAAGCTACGCTGGACATTCAATCCTGTTTATACTCCGAAAGAAAATATTTCAAACCCTATAACTATTGATGTTCATTTGAATGATAAGTTGTTTATTTTAGATTTGGATTCAGGGGCAGCTATATCATGTTCACGGGATCATTTTTATGAGAAATATATCAAAAACATTTTATTCAAACCAACAGAAATCAATCTAATGAATTTTGCTGGGGGAAAAATTTCTTCATTAGGCTAAATCGAAATAGAAGTCAAATCCTTCGAACATTTGTGTCTTCAGAAAGAGTACAGTATCATCACTTGGTGGAGATTTCATTTCTGCTTTCAATATAGGTTTTCAAGAAATGAATTATATCTCAGAGAAGAGCCTCTGCATGAATGAATTGAACTCAAAATATCCAGGGGTGTTCCTTGATAAAATAGGATGTTTCAATAAATTCCAATTGAAATTATTCCTAAAACCGTATGCAGTACCAAAATTTCGTAAAGCCACGGCTACTGCCATATGCCTTGAAGACAAAAGTTGAGAAAGAACTGGACCGTCTGTTTGAAACGAATTTAATTACTCCTATACAACATAGTCCCTGGGAAACCCCTATTGTACCGGTACTCAAAGAATGTGGTTTAGTACGTATTTCTGGGGACTATAAAATTACCCTCAGTCCCTTGTCAGTGGAAGATAAGTATCCTATCCCC
The DNA here is from genome assembly GCA_018342105.1 of Gonioctena quinquepunctata. NCBI lineage: Eukaryota > Metazoa > Arthropoda > Insecta > Coleoptera > Chrysomelidae > Gonioctena > Gonioctena quinquepunctata. The sequence goes on along the minus strand of JAFIRS010005331.1, from coordinate 32,950 downwards.
AGGATAGATGATTTGTATGAAAAATTAAATTGGGGGGACAATTTTTTTAAGATTGTTCTGAGTTCAGCATATCAACAAATAGAACTTGAAAACGAATCGTCTAAAATCACTACCATTCCGACTCATAAGGGTTACCTTACGGGGTCAACTGTGCCCCAGGGAAATTTCATAAAATTATGGATCAACTTTTCAATAATTTTGATGACGTTTGTGTTTTCTTAGACGATATTCTCATTACGGGAAAAGACCTAAGCGCCCACATGGAAAATTTAAAAAAGGTATTGAACATTTTGCAAGATTGTGTTTTGACAATTAGAATAGAAAAATTCACGTTTTCGCTGATTCCATCTCTTATTTGAGTCAAAAAGGTTTACATAAATCCAATGAAAGATTTGGAATTATCAGAAATATACCAATTCCCCAGAATGTAACACAAATTCGATCCTTTATTGGGGCAATAAACTACTATGATCGTTTTATACCAACAATTTTCTATCCATTATATCATTTGTTAAAAAAAGTGGAATTGGACTCGGAAATGCCAAAACTTGTTTGATGGAGTGGAATCTGATAATTTTCTTCTTCATTCAAAACCAGTTTTTCGAAGGAAAGATGAGACACTCAATGTGAACAAAATGCTTTTGTGCGGACATTGGGTGATTATCCCGGAATCATTACGAATAAATATTTTAGAAATGTTACATAATACCCACATGGGTATTGTTAAGATGAAGGCCTTAGCAAGGTCATCTGGTCTGGGACTGCCTCCAGAACCTCATCGAGCTGGCAAAACACAACAAGGTCACCTTGATGTGGGTGCCAGGTCATAGAGGCATTGAAGGCAACGTCAAAGCGGACCAGCTAGCTAGACAAGCATCTGAAACGCTATTCACAGGGCCAGAACCTGCACACGGGATTAGCAAAAACCGATGCAGGACCCTGATCGACGAGTGGATAAAAAGAAGACACCAACAATATTGGGATCAAACTGTCGGGCAAATACACAGCAAAGTCATGGTAGGGCATCCAAACCGGACCCTGACGGCTGACCTTCTGAACCTGAACAGAACGAAGGCTCGTATAATAATAGGTCTGTTGACTGGACACTGCGGCCTAAGAAAACACCTAAACACCATGGGAGTACGCAGGGAAACCGTGGAGTGTAGGCTGTGTGATGAAGAGGAGGAAACAGCCTCTCATATTATCTTCGACTGTGACGCCCTAAGTAGTAGGCGACACATAACCTTTGGAGAGATCAGCCCGGAAACAGGCATGAATCCGAAGAACCTAATCAACAGGCTTCTCAACCCAATTGAAGGCACAAACCTGTTTGAATGAGGAATCACTGACGATAGAGTGATACAATAGACCCCAGCTGGTCGCAGTGTCAAGGGAAGCTAAGTGCCAACCCTGTCTCTGGCTCGTCAGCCTTCAACCAACCAACCAACCAACCAAGGTCATCTGTCTAGTGGCCTCGTCTAAACAAAGATATAGAGAACTTGCAAAGGTCATGCACTGTCTGTCAGTCTGTTCAGAGAAACCCGAACAGAGGAACAATCCTGGCCAATACCTAATGAGGTATGAGAAAGAATCCACATCGACTTTTCAGGTCCAGTGATGGGGAAATATTGTCTTATTGTACTGTACACATTTTCGAAGTGGTAAGAGGTTATTGTCATGACTAGTATCACTACAATCAGCACGGTGGATAAATTAAGAGACATGTTTTCCCGACTCGGCATCCTGAAAACACTGGTGTCAGACAATGGCCGATAACTAATATCGAAAGAATTTGAAATGTTTTTGAAACAAAATGGTATCAGGCACATAACTTTACCTGCATATCATGCAGCGTCGAATGGCGAAGCTGAAAATAGCGTGAAAACAGTGAAAAATTTCCTGATAATAGGATTGAATACATACGATAATGATATTAATTTCAACACTTCATTGAATACATTTTTAATGACATATAGAATCACTGAGCACTATTCCATAGGTGAATCTGCCTCTCGGTTATCTTCAGGATGACAAATCAGATCCAGATTTAATTTACTCATACCAACAAATTTCTGACGTAAGAAGTAAGTTGATAAAATCTCAACAGAATAATACAAAATATTCCAGAGTGGGGGGGTGAGAGGAGAGATTCACATAAGGACAGTGTGTAAACGCTAAAGATTATCGTAATTTATTCAAACCAACTTGGACAGTTGGCCATATTCTGAAAATTTTGTGTGAAAATGTTTATTCAGTGAAGGTGTATGAGACAGACTTAACGTGGAGAAGGGAAAAAAATCAGTTGATACTGTGTGACATTTCCGAATATTGGTGACAGTGAATGCGACTCCGGTAGAAGTGGGGTGGATACTGATAATAACAAAAAAGTGGAAAATGTTCGCGAAAAGGATTAGCGATAAAAGTCAGAAGCGATATTGATCCGCGAAATATCCACAAAGAAACTGAAGCTGTTCAACATCTAACCAAACAAGATTTTTGATAAATGATCGCCATAAACGTTCGCGAAAATCTCCCGATTGGTAACGATATGAATAACTCATGTTTCTTCATTTATGTATGGATTATATGAGAATGTTTGGTTTGCCACATTGTACCAACTTTTTAATTAATATTTTTTTTCTCAGCTGTGGAAAATCAAAGAAATAAGGAGGGGAGAGTGTGACATTCTGTATAGTTGACCTAAGATCTATATTATCACCCCTACTCCGTCTTTATTTAGTAGGTACTCACCAAAACCTCCTGCTAGACAGGACAGTTGTGATTTGGGTTTCATGTAGTTATGTTAATTTTGGGTTAAAAGAGGATTTACCGCAAACGGCAATTCAATGGTAAAACCCCAGTATTATTATTATCATCATATACTTCACAATCCAGAGCTTGTAACAGAAACTTTAGTTCTGAGGCGAAATAAATCAGCCACGTACATTAAATCATCACTGAATGTGGAGCGCAATAAACATTTTCAATTGGTTTGAACATTAGTTATCCATATTGAAAAGGGAAACATTCCCAATTGAATATTGATAGAAAGATTCTTCTGTGAATTGAAAAATCCACGAATAAAATGAAGTTATTTTTTGTGAATGTCTAACAGAAAACAACTACTTCCCTGGCTGAAGCCACGCTGGACATTGAACTACATCTGATATATATTCTGAAAAGGCCCTAACTCAAAAGAAAAAATCTGAAATTGAAAATTTGCATTGTCATTCAGATAGTTATTCGATTTTCTATTCCAGTCTTAATTAGGAACTCATAAAGATGAATGAGGCAAAGAAAAATGTTTTCCAAAAGAGAGTACTCACCAGAAATCATTCGTAACATTGACGCAGGAGAGACATCGCATTCACTAAGTCTTCAATACATTTTTGTCGCAGACGATTCCACATCTGATTGTATGAACATCCTGTTTATGTTTTCAACAAATCAATTAGTTATCCGTTATCCGATAAATGAGTTTGATTCATCTTGGTCCACAGTTTCATGTCAATCAATTCAATGAATTCCACATATGTGATTTGAATATTCATATGAAAATCTGAATCCAATATATATTTCATCCAGAGTAGCCTTATCGGTCCGAGCAATTATTCTCAGAGACAAGTTATGTTTACTGCTAAATATAGTGAAAGCGGAACAAACATACCACTTGTCTTTCGAAATCAATGAAGCTGAAAGTAGTTATTTGTTTAAGAGACAGCTACAAAACTTGTCAGAATTTTTGCCACGCCTTATACTATATGTACAGTTCAAACTTCTTGCCAATACGTCCTCATAAGGCGAAGGAATGCCTGGTAAGTGTTCTGCAAACAAATCTTCGTTGAACCATTCAATATTAGATGGTTTTCTAGGGAATATCCTCAAACTGAAGAATATGTGTCGAAATAGACACATCGGTGAGACATGACGAATAAACTGAAAGAAAAAAAGTCCACTTCGTTGCCATTCTGGCATCATTCCTAAATACATTGAACAATGAAGAACATGTGAGATTTCAATTCGTTACTCCTATTTTGCCCTTACACGGATTCAATCATTGAAATGTTCATTTCATCCAGCTGTTTTCAACCAGATCTTCAAAAATATAATGGGAAGGTTTTTCATATACAGTGAGTTTCAAAAAGTTTGCACCATATGGGATAACTTTTTATAATCAATTTGTCAGACTATTGCCCACATTATTTTTAAATCAATCAAATGGCTGAAATTTCAAACTAAAGAACCAATCAGGTCAGTTTTATAGTGATAAAACGTCCTTACGATGTTTCATACTGATGAAACCACTAGTAGATTCGATATTATGTTCACGATAAAACAACACATAGGTCTTGTCAGAATTATATGTCAACAGGAAATTCAAAATTGATTGGATAAGGGATTTTCAACTCACTATTACAGTGATTTCAGCATGTCAAAAACCGAAAAGATTGATGTTAGGGACAAGTCTCTGTGGAGGATGTCCAAACGTATCAAAAAACGATACGAGCCTATGCCCGCCATAGAGAGTGGTTCATCACTGGAGGTGATAGATTCAGAGAAAGTGGAATTGTTCGCTGAATACTTCCATAATGTACATGGGGTAGAGCCAGACATACAGGGGAACAAAAGGGGGCCACTATAGTAGCTGAGTGGATCAGGTATGAGCCGCATATGAAAATAAATTCAAGAACATTTTCCAAATTGATTACAACCTACGAAGAACTTACGGACATTACCGAAAGACTCCCCCACAATAAAGCACCGGGGCCTGACAAGACAGACGCAGTTCTGCTCAGGAACCTTCCCAAAAAGGCTATTGTCCAAATCATCAATATCATCAATACTCAAACAGACCAATTCTAAGAACGGGTAAGGATAAATGTAAAATAGATGGCTAGAAGCGTTTTGTTAGCCTGGAGGAAGAGAGAAAACTCATTCCGAAGGAACAGATCGGATTCAGGAAAGGGAGATCTACCACTTCGCAAGTAGTCCGAATTGTTCACGGAGTGAAGGAGTCCTGTTGGACATGCAAAAAGCTCTCGATACAGTTTCGACAGAAGGGTTCATCACAAAAAGGTGAGGGCAGGCATGCCTCTATACATGGCGAAAATTCTGGATTCCTATCTGAGTCAGAGGAGTTTCAGGGTGAGAATTGAAAATACAAAATTAAGAGTGTATCCGGTAGGAGCAGGTGTCCCACAGGGTTCGTGCTTGTCACCACATTTGTACTGCCTGTTTACGCATGACTTTCCTATGTTTGCCCAGATGAATGTAGCCATATACGCGAATGATACGGCTGTATATACGCATTCGTTTTCAAGCGAGGTAGCTGCGAGGAAAGTGGGGTTTACCTCAATAGTCGTATTTAGAGAGAAACAAAATTACTCTAAATGCTAATGAAACTGAAGTAAATAATTTCAACAGAAAGAAATTGAATACAAAAAGTTGAGAGGTGTCAAGGGACACCCGGATGGAACGGAGTTCCTTTCGATTAATTAGTGAAGGGATTGTAATAAATTTTTTTTTTCAAGTTATAATAATATTTCTTTTATTATTAACAAGTGTAATGTAATACGAACTCAATCAGTAGGCTCAATTTTAGTACATACGCATTGATATTGTAATATTAAAATCTAATTTCCTATTAAATTTATTAAAGTTATGACGCGTACACTTGCTAAACACACAATAATGGAGAGATTATAACGCGTATGACTTGGTTAGCACAATAGTAAAGAGAGGTTATAATGCGTACTTGCTAAAAATACATAAGAATTTATTATTGTCTGTATAAAATCTCTACTTACCTTACTCCATCAGCAATATCCGGAACTTGTGCAGAAACACTGTCAGGATTCATTATTGTTATTATTTTTCATTATTTATTATGTACAAAAAACCTGTATTCACTCAACAAATATATATGTCGCGACACCACACTGTTGAATGCGAAATAGAAAGACGAAACGAAAATAACGGGCTTGCTTTCTATGAGAGAGAGAGAGACATACAGAGAAACACGCGCACGCCGCACGGCTTACAACTACAGCAAAAAGTGTCGTTACAACTTTTGGTCTTAATTTATTCCGTCTAGCCCCCTTTCGCAACGCGCGATAAGGAACTTCGTTCCAAAAAATTTATGAAACTCAAAATCAAAGACATAAGTGTTGACGAGTCGGAGTCCGTGAGGTACCTGGGGGTACAACTGGACAAGGTTTCAACCTTCCATAAATATGTTAATCTGGCAATTCTGAGGCTATCAGCCGCAGTGAAGTGCAGCACCCCCTAATTGCCAGAAATTCAAATGTCGCAATGGAGAACAAACTCCTTATCTACAAGCAAATGATGAGACCTGCGATGTTATACGCTTGTCCAGTTCGACGTTCTTGAAAATGGACAGGATGCAGAACAAGATACTTCGTATCGTCACTAATAGTGATCGATACATCCGGCTGGATGTACTAAGAGAAATCACAAACATCCCCAGTGAATATTTTAATCATATCTCATCTCATCTCAAACTCTCATAGAAATTCTACAAATTCTTCTTGCCCAAAAGTCCGCTGACCAGAGACATCACAATCTCCCCAGAAAGCACGGATAAGTGATATATCAAGCCCTGGATCTTTATCATGAGCGAATCATGAACCCCTCCCTGATTGAGATGATAAAAAACATGATTGAAAATGAATTGACTTCAATCTATCTGCATCAATTATTTCAAACCAGTTTTTCTTCTCTTTCTGGTATTCGAAATAACTCATTCTCTGTCACAAACTTTGCACGATTCTACACTCTGAATTTTTTTTTTATTAACACTCTAAAACACACATAGGCGTAGCAGCAGATGTGTTATCCTATCCAATTATCAGTGGGAAATAAAATTCAGTGCAGGTGCACCCGTCAACACCAGCGGGGGTGCTTCCCACTGTTCGCGCCACCGGGTCTGTGTGAGGCATTTTGAGCTTGAACAGGCATCTTCCCGCCATGGAAACATAGCGAGGCTTCTCCTTATATCCCATAGAATTCTACATACCTCTCGATGAATCTCCTGCAGGAAGACGATTTGTATATATGTATATATTTTATGTATTGAATTGTTTTACTCGACCCTCCTAGGGGCAATCTAGCATGTTACCAATAAGAAATTAAGACATTTTTGCTTTGCGTATGACTGCGAAGCAAGAGGTCGGCAGTTCGAGCCCCGGCGACTTCAAAATTTTGTTTTTAATTTTATCTTTTTTTATTTTTCCACATAACAACACCACACAAATCCAACCCCGAAAATATTTTTAACATATTTTATCACCCCGTTTCAATTTATTACACCTCAAAAACTAACACAAAAGCACACTCACACCAAAATCACCATCATATTTTTCCATTATTTCAAGTTGGCAGATGGCCCTCGCGATTGGGCCATTTTGAGATACAAACATATTTGATAGTGAATAATTTATATACATTTCCTTCAATTTTGGAACGAGAAGAATTGTTTTAATTTTCCTCGTTGAAAATTCAAATATAACATGAATTCTGGTAATTTCATCCAGTTTCAAATATGATTCAGGAAATGTTCTCATTAAATATCATTTTTGCTGGAGGATTTTTGAAATTTCTCCTTAAGCATTCTGCCTCTAGGAAATTTAACTTATGATATTACCCTCGAAAAATTCATTCTTCATAAAAATTGATGCAATGCGGGAAACTTGTCAAAATTCCAAATTTCCAGACGGTGTAAGGGAAGAACAAAAAATAGGAATTTTGATCAGGAGTAAAGTAAACTTATTTTCGATATTATCAAAAAAGTGCGTATGTAAAAGTTGTTGGAAATCAGGAAAATATTCCGATTTGAAATCACATGCTCCTACGCATCAAAACTTGTTATCCCATTTCTATCGTCCAAGCCCCATAAAGAGTACTAGTACACCTCAGGTGCTTTCCTCATAATACTACAAAACAGTCAATAGATACCCACACTACCATTATGAAAAATAACTTTCAAAGTTCAATAAAAAATGATTATTCATATCTGAGAGTGCAAAAGTACTAAAGTCTACCCGTTGTCATACAAATGAATATCACAAAGAATTCCAGCCCATTTCACGTTGTTTTATGCATAGAAATAAAACACATTCATCTGGAATTCACGACCTGGAGAACTACAGATTAACTATCAAACCAGCTTAATATAACAAATGAAACACATTCGTTCCAGCGAATAACAATTATTTGCAAAGTTTATATTTCTAAACTAATTGCCGATATGAAGGTATTCGAAAAACACCTGTTACCAGAGTATATTTACTAGAAAAATTGTGAGCAGGATACAGGCAATGCGATAGTTGGGAAATATCAGACCACACAATTGATTGATTTATTTACTCATCCAAGCAATGAAGATATAAAAGGGGGCTTTTGCTGCAAAAGGTCCCGGATAGTTCTAATGAGCCTTTTTTCCTGATAATAGTGTGGCAAATTTGTCACGAGAGGCAGCACTTGTGGTAGGGACAAATATCAAACCTATTCCATCTAAGATAGTGTTATTTGAGTGATACATTTTAATTATTTAAAATAATTAGGTGAATAAAAAAAAATGTAATAACCACAATTTCAACAAAACGATAAACGATATCCAGGAAAACGTGATGGGGTTAGATGTAATAAATGGACCCATGCCTCGAAGAAACTGGATTCAACAAAAGAAAATATGAATAAATATTCATATGTTTGCTCTTCATATTTTATTGGTGGTAAAGAAAATCCTGATCCAGTTTCTGCAGACAGTTGAAATTTAGTGAATGTGAAAAGTTAGGTTAGATGTAACTGTTGAAGAAGGAGTATTTTTTCGATAAAAACGGCTACATTTTGAGGAAAATTTTACCGAGATTTTGTGTTTGTAGTTTGAGCTGGTATAAAGAAGGAGGCATTGTAAGTGATTGAAGAAGAAGAGTACATGGTAAACTCAATAGCTGAAAGTCATAATTTACAGAGGTAGTTACAAATATTATAAAAAATAATCAAATACATGAAAAAAATTGCTCAATAATTAACAGTAAAGAAACTTCGATTGCAAACAAATTCAACTTTTCTATTGGTTCCTGAATCGTATTGAATTTATCCCAGTGGGGAATTTTTCGTACTTGAGGAAAAAGGCTCATTTGGTAGATTCGTACAGTTCGGTGTCTTCATTAATAGTTTGCAACCTCGAGCAACCACTGCTTTTGCCGCCATCTTGAAAGAATTCACCGGAACTAATTTTTCAAGAATATCTTTTCTCAGCACCACCCAGGTCAGGAAAGGAATAGTTCACGAGGTACAGCGGAGACAATTTAAGCAAATTCCTACAATTCGCGAATTCACTAAATTTTTTCTCGAAATTTCATTAAATACCTTTTGTAACGCGAATCGTCATTCCTCGATTTCTGGTCACCCAAGGAACATTGAAAAATATCTAGGCATTATATTTTGAATAGCTTTTAATGGTTTAATATTGAAAGTATTCCATTACAGGATCATTGTTCGAAACACGTTCCAAAATGGTTTTAGATGGGCAATTAAAGGTCCACTATCAGAATGCACGTGGTCTTCGAACAAAAACTGAATTATTTATGGAATCAGCAAGCAGTCTGGAATACGATATAGTGTGTATCACAGTAACATGGTTGAAAGGGAGTGTCTTCAATGCTGAACTGTTTCCTGCAGGTGAGGGACCGTGATGAAATTAGAAGTGCTAAAGTTGACGGTGGGGGTGTTCTGATAAGTGTACGGAAAATATCATATTGGTCCATTATATTGGTCCACGAACGGAATTATTGAGGATCTGTGGGTTTCCGTTAGCGTTGGTGAGGGTGAGAAAATAAATATTCGCTGTGTATATGTTCGTCCCTATGCTACATTGAACAATTTTATTCATTTCTTTCAAAACTTGGAGTCAATCATAGAGCGAAAAGTGGAAAATTAGTATATCTTTGTCGGTGATTTGAATCTACCAAATATTAGCTGGGAATTTGATGTGGCTTTGGAATCCTTCAGGCCCATTAACGCTGCGGATACCCCCAATGAATGTTTCATTGATAATTTTTCACTATCACTGTGACATTTTAAACTCAAGAGGAACGATAGTGTATATAATTCTTTCGCTTTCCAGTTCAATTGATGTTGATGTTCAAGCTGGAAAACGTACATCATACAGCGTTGGATATCCATTTGAATATTACCGCTATTAAACTTTTTTACGGAAAATCATATTCAAAACTAAAATTTTTCAACGCTGATTATGTTGCAGTCAAAGCTAAACTTCACGAATACTCCTGGGTTGAAATTTTTTGCGGTTTAAATACAGAACAGAGTGTGAAAAAATTATATTCAATCATTAATGGACTGATAGAGAACCATGTCCCGAAAAAAAAATTATACAACAAAATGATTTCCCACCATGGTGGTTCTGGTTCTGGTTTGGTATTTAGTCTGATAAGTGTACGGAAAATATCATATTGGTCCATTATATTGGTCCACGAACGGAATTATTGAGGATCTGTGAGTTTCCGTTAGCGTTGGTGAGGGTGAGAAAATGAATATTCGCTGTGTATATGTTCGTCCCTATGCTACATTGAACAATTTTATTCATTTCTTTCAAAACTTGGAGTCAATCATAGAGCGAAAAGTGAAAAATTAGTATATCTTTGTCGGTGATTTGAATCTACCAAATATTAGCTGGGAATTTGATGTGGCTTTGGAATCCTTCAGGCCCATTAACGCTGCGGATACCCCCAATGAATGTTTCATTGATAATTTTTCACTATCACTGTGACATTTTAAACTCAAGAGGAACGATAGTGTATATAATTCTTTCGCTTTCCAGTTCAATTGATGTTGATGTTCAAGCTGGAAAACGTACATCATACAGCGTTGGATATCCATTTGAATATTACCGCTATTAAACTTTTTTACGGAAAATCATATTCAAAACTAAAATTTTTCAACGCTGATTATGTTGCAGTCAAAGCTAAACTTCACGAATACTCCTGGGTTGAAATTTTTTGCGGTTTAAATACAGAACAGAGTGTGAAAAAAATATATTCAATCATTAATGGACTGATAGAGAACCATGTCCCGAAAAAAAAATTATACAACAAAATGATTTCCCACCATGGTGGTTCTGGTTCTGGTTTGGTATTTAGTCATGTAACCAAGTGAAAGGTTTGAAACTCTGCTATCTAATTCGGAATTGTATCATCTGTCAATGACAATGTCTGGATGTCAGTGAGGGCTCAGTCATGGATTCAGCAGTTTTTGTAAAGCCCCCACTCAACATGTTTTCTTCAAGGCTCCTGTAAATGTCTAGGTGTTGAAATATTTGGAGAAACGCACTGGTTTCTTCATCTGTCCAATTATTACCTTTGGCCTCTTTTCCTAGGAGGTTTTGAACTGCAGCAACTCATTTTATATAAAAAAGAACCAAAAATATATGAAACAATTTCCGAGGTAATAATGCGGAAACTAATGTTAGGAATCACAAAACATATTTTTCACTAACTCTTTCTCGCTCTATTTTTTATGGCTATTGTTTCCATTCGGTTCATTCAGCCAGTGCGATAACCACAACAGAACGCTTAGCAATCTTTCAAACCAAAATTCACAGTCACGGTGGGAAAAACTTATCATACTGTTCACACGATCTTAGTCAACTTAGTATTATAGTCTGGTACACAACAAATCTCGGTACCAAACCAAGCTAGTTACTTGACCAAGTGCACAGTTCATACCACACTGACTAATAGAACTCGGTTGAAATATAATCATTAGTCTGCATTCCAAGACACGATATAAACGTGGCCACTGTACAAGTTTATTCCTCTTGAATAGTACTAGATACTTTCTGCGATATCGTCTACTCTTCGTACCTGGTAGGATAACTATAAATTTTATGTCAAATTCACCACTATATAGATGTATGAAATTCTGTAATTGTTTAACTTATGAACACCTTGATATTTTCTCGACCAGGTTGATGAGTTTCGAGAGAATATTGAAGTATGTGCTGTATAACTGTTAAGTAGTTGCTCCCGCAAAATTGTACTGAATAATTTACACTTTATATCTGATTTCTCTTGTTGATCATTCGAAGACATGTGAAACTCTCCTCTATTTTCATTACTAACACCATTGCAACTGTTACCTACTCTCCTAAATGTTGTAATTGTTCATTGTGGACAATCAAACACTACATTAACATTAACTGTAACTATATGTTTTCACAGTCTAGAATATTATTTCTTTTCCTTTAGGGTACTTTACAATATTTCCATTATGTAACTTGGGATAGCCTTGTTTTAGTTAAATCTACTTATTATATGTAATCTGTGTGATTCTCTAACTGGGTAGACTCATATGTCTGTTGAATCACCTAACTCTCAAAATAAAATACTCTATTGTGATTGTGTGTTGATTCCGGACCACGGATCTGACACTTTCGCTTCATGGATATATATATATATATATATATATATATATATATATATATATATATATATATATATATACTAGCGGACCCGACAGACGTTGTCCTGTCCAAGTTTCTATGTTCCCTAAAATTTTCCCGTTATCCCATTTTCCTGTTACCCCTTTTTGTCTTCACCCCGTTATCCCGTTTTCCCGTTATCCCCTCATCCTGTCATCCCGTTATCCTGTTTTCCTATTATCCCATTTTTTCTTCATCCTGTTATCCCATTTTCCCCTTATCCCCTTAACCTGTCATCCCGTTATCCCGTTTTTCCGTTTTTTCGTTATCCCCTTATTCCCGTTATCCCGTTTTCCTGTTATCCCGTTTTTTATTTATCCCGTTATTCCGTTTTCCCGTTATTTCCTTATCTTGTCATCCCGTTTTTTCGTTATCCCGTTATCCCGTTATCTCGTTTTCCTGAAGAAAAATATAAAATAGGGGTTGATCGTAGAAGGGTGAATTAAGAGTAATATGTTTTTTTTATTGTGAATCATGACAAAATAAAAATGAAAATCTTGCCAAACAAATAGGGGTTGATCGTAGAAGGGTGAAAATTGAGGGTTGTATGTATTTGTGAATGCTGTATCATAAAAAAATGAAAACAATAAATTTTGTCTCAAAAATAAAAATAAACAAAGGGGTGTACCACCCTTAACATTTAGGGAAATGATTTGTGAATCTAAACAATCCAGGGCGCCACCCAAACGCATACAAAAAAATTCATTCGAATCGGTCCAGCCGTTTAGGAGGAGTGCAGTGACAACACACGTAAAGTAGTAGTAGATTATATATATAAAGATATATATATATATATATATATATATATATATATATATATATTTATATATATATATATATATATATATATATATATATATATATATATATATATTTATATATATATATATATTATTACCCATTATTGAATTATGTGATATACAGATGGGTACTTCAATCTTGATTAATCACGTTACAATTTGAATACAAAAATTACCATATGAATATTCTTCCTTCTGTAATTTTATCAGTCAATTGAGGCACCCAAAAGACAGGAATAGTTTTTCGAACTGGCTTGATGAATTCAATATATGTTGTTGAAAAGCTCAAAATCATGTTGTTTTTTCTGAATGATTGAATAAGAAGGAAATCTGGATTTAATTGGGAAAAAAGAAACACTCTTGGAAATAGTACATAAGTCTTTCAGTGATTGAAAACTCAAAGAGTATAGAGTTAGTGAAACTGCTACTACAATCCATATTTCTTCCAGTCTCTAAGATGGTGCGGGGACTTCAAAGTAACTCGGCGATAAAAAGATAATTTATATTTTATAAACTATATTTTTCATAATAAATCAATTATTTGAACAGTTGGTCAGATAATTGAAAAATTACTGTTTGATGTTCCTGAAATGAGTTTCACAAAAAAGTATCCCGAAGAAATCATAAATTGTCATTATTCTATACTTCATTTCGTAACCTGGAACATTTTCGGGCAAATAATCAAAATGTTTCTGAAGAATAAAATTTGAGTCCGCTAGAGTTACCATGACGACTTCAAGTACCAGTCTATCAAACTGGCAGTCTGCGAACTCTTTTGAATTCCCAAATTCAGTATTTTGGAAAGCAAATACAAAAATAAACCTTTTTTGTGGAAGAGCTGTGGATTGTGTCGAAAGCGCTCAATATATTCAGCCTAGGCTATACATTTTACTTCACCACAGTAGAGCGCAAAGTATGCTACCACTGTATGATTTCAACATAGCTGAATAATTTGATCAATAGAGCAGGTAGGTTATGAAAAAGAAGTGAAAGTTCCAGCTGTGTGCACGTATCGATATATTTCAAGAATTTTTTTCTAATTCCTGCAGAATAATTCATTTAAAAAATCATAGCAGATCGCTTTCGACTGTTGAGTCATCAGTGCTACCTGAAAGTAAGTACTTTTCGAAAATTTAATGTAAAAAATATTTCATTTTCAAATGAATATTATGAAATGAAAAAGTGAGGTTACTTACTCGTCATGTTATTGAAAACTCTGGCCAATATTAATGGATGAAGTGAATTTGATGTTCGATAATATGTGACAAGAATAAAAGATGATTGACATGACATGGAAGTGAATTCTGTGACATGGAATCACAGATCTAGAAATCAGAAACGACCCTGGAACAAGCCACAATGTCGACTGGGCTACAGATCTGATAATAACAAGTCTAATAAAAACCTACATTTGTCAGATCTATGTTAATATATAACAAGGAGACCCAACAAAATTGTTGTGTAACTTTCTGAATTTGAGCCATCATAATCGAATACAGGTATAAAGGCAGAGTCTGATGAGAACTATCCTAATCCCAAAAATTCCGATCAAGAAGACTGAGGAAAGAAGAGGAAGAAGAAGAAACGTTTGACAAAAGAAGGACAGAAATTTCCAAAATTAGTCATCGAATATGCCCAACTCATCAAAGTTACGTTCAGCCTCCACTAGAGGATGTTGAGTAAGGTCTCATAAGAACTTATCCAAAACACAAAAGTCCAAAAGTAGAAGGCTTGCACTTCCTTGAAAGTGCTAATTCAAAATAAAACCTAAAATGATTTGTTCTGTGTTGTAGAGCGAGTTGGAAATGATTGAACACAAACTGCAATGAGTTATTATAGGAGAAATATCATCATCGAGAATGGAGTATGGAAGTATTTCAATTGTTGAACTGAACAGAAGTGAGTAAAAATATTTTATTAATGAAAATTAATTGTTTTTATTTTATTTTAGGCGTCTATGAAGTGGAATGTTAGATCTGTTCAAATTAACTAGAGTGTTGAGACAAAGGACATTGTTGAGCAATTCATTAGTAAATCTTCATGAAAATCTAGTCTGTTATAGTTTTTGGAACTGACCTCCTGTAAAATTTTTGAATTCTCATTTGGACTGAAGTTATGGTTATTAAATCTGGGGTAATTACCGGAAGCTCATACTTTGTTGGAGTTGAGATGTTCATTTATACGAACTTTCAGAGGTCAACAAGTTCTACCAATGTAAGCTACATCACAATCTTCAGTTTAACTTATATTGGCCACTTTTTTACAGTTTAACAATTTTAACTTCTGTGTTAACCAAGTGTCTGCTCAAATTATTGTTAGTTTTTATAGGAGTTTTGATATTGTCCACGTTAATTCTCATGCAACCAGCTATTTCATTGAATATATTATCATTTGAGGAAGGGAGAGAAACAAAATTATCAATAGTATCTACTTTAGGGTAAGCTACGTTATGTTCATTTCTATTTTTGATTTTTGAATTGAAGTATTGATAATATCAGGTTTTATAATTGTTGTTGGAATCTATTTGTTCAAGAATGTTCAGTTCCTTTTGATAATCAACTGTGGAATGAGGGATTTTCAAGTGTATGTGAATGTAATAATTGAAAGCGACCATTTTATGCTGGTGAGGATGATTTGAGAAACTACTAATCACATGATCAGTCTGTGTAGGTTTCTGACATTGAAATTCGAGTGATTATTATTTTTATTAATTGTAAGGTCCATAAAGTTCAATGTACTATTAGATTATACTTCAAGCGTCAGTTTTATGTTGGTATGTATTTGATTGATTTAATTTAAAAGATTCTGTGCAGTTTCAATGTTGCCATTCAAAAAACTAAACAATCGTCAACATATCTATACCAGTTTAAAATTTCCAATTTTGCATCAATTGACTTGCGCGCGCAGTACAACAAACCCACATGTTATATTAAGATTTCTCTGGACACCGACTATAGCATGGAAAAAATTTAAAACTGAAACGTGAATCAACTTCGACCTATTATATTCCCAACCACTTTCCAAAAATATTACTCACCGTTAGTCTGCAAAATCGTTTATGAAATTTAATAACAAGATAGCATAGCACGGGTTTTTTTGGCTTTCTTTTGTTTTTGTTTTTTTTTCTCAAGTATTTGAGAATTCTAACCGTCCTCAGATAAATTATTTGCAAAATTCGAAAAATTTACTTTTGATATATTCAGTTTGAATGTGTATATGTCAATTATCGCCAATTCGCTTTCCAAAACTGGTATTTTGCAGTAAAACTTCAAGAAATATCGGTCAGTCACATGATTATTGAGAGACAAATGTGAACATTGTAGTGAAACTTGGGGATTTTATCCCATTTTTGCGCCAACTGTTCTCATAGTACCTATGATATTTGGTTGCACCTCCTCTGGAATCATAAAAGTGTAGAAGTCGAAACCATACCGACATACTCATTGAAAATAATAAAAAGACGAAAAAATATAATCCTAATATCCCTATATGTAATGATTTTAAATAGCTACCAAAGACTCTCAAAAGGATAGTATATCAACTGAACCAAACGTTTTTCATTTTATCTATGTTAATGCCGTTTACCATTTTTTTTAACACACCCCTCATAGAAATCAACCTGGGTTAATCATAAGCTTTTCCAATATAGAGTTTCAGTTCCCACGTTATCCACCAATTCGTGCTTCAACAAACGTGAAAGAAGCAGAAACATGTCTCTTACAATTGTCTATCTGTAACATTTCAAACTGAAACAGCAGAACAGCAATTTTCATTTATGGTCTTCTGTGATTTCCGCATATTACTCTACCGCAAAGACAATCTCTATCTCGGAATAACATCGCATGCATATATAGCTGGCGTCATCTGTACCAACGGCTTATTGTTTTGTCAAGTCGTTCATATCGTGAATATTCAAACATTGTTCGTTTTCAGAATTGCTTCGTTCAGTGCCCTTGCGGTTTGACCATATGGTGACTAACGAGATAAAGTAAGCTTCCTGTTCCTTTTGGATTTGCATAACACCAACAGAACAACAGCAGAATCAACAACGGCATTTGTTCGCTGATTGGAGAAAAATGGGTTTATCTGCATTACATGTAATCATGAATGTACAGGGAGTAAGAGTCAGGAGGTTATTTCAATTTTGTCATTGTTGAGGCATGTTGCGAATCTAGTTGCATTCGGCATGGGTTCTCGCAATAGCCCAGTCGATAGCATGCAATATTCTGCCGACCATAGAAAAAGAGCGATATGTGTTGAAACATCGAAAATTCTCTTTTATGTACAGTTGAACTTCTGGTGGAATGAAGTATCTTTCCATAAATGAAATGTCTCAATCCTCAATATGCCATATGTTCGAAAATTGTTTGATTATAATAATAATGATGTTTATTCGTTAATAATTATATATTGATTGACAAGAAATAGTCTCAAATTATATTATGAAAAAAGAGAATCGAGCTACTCATTCGAAAAGATATACCATACAAATAAACAAAGACTAAGCCTGCGCTTGGTCTAAAAAGTCTATGTCTATATAGGTAATGAATTTTCAAAATATTGTTGATTCAGATTCACAATTTGTAACAGTGATATAAATAGAGAAGGAAATAGAAACTCAGATGATAGAATGGAAACTTAGATAAACTGAATACTAAATAACTAAAAACTCCTAATAATAGCAATAATGACAAGTGAGTTGAATAGTTGAATAAATAATCATTTCTACTAATAAGTTGACCATTATTCAAATATTCGGTTCTATTACATTGTTGAAAGGAGATGGTTCTCTGTTTTTTTTTGTGAAAAAATGGATATTGATTCCTTGATGTTCTTGGGAAGGCGGTTGAATATTCTTATACTCAGGTAAGTTTAGCTTATAACAACTATTTGTTGAAATCTGACAACGTTATGAGGGACAGTTGGAACCTGATAAATCTTGAAAGAAACAGGAGACACTAGAAACAAATATTTCAGAGGAACAATTCAATATATATTTTGCTTCAATCGCTGAGAAGATTATAAGCTCACTACCTAACGTACCCCATGAACCTACTTTTTATCTGAAATCATTAAAATCCCCGATAAACCCGTTCGTGCCAAACCCTGTTACTCCAGGTGATATTTATGATGTTATTCTTGGCCTAAAAAATTCTAACGCTTGTGATACTTCAGAATTGAATAGCAAAATTATCGAATCCCTTGCGGATATTATTGCTGAACCTTCATCTTTCCTTATTAATGACTGTTTCTGTGCAGGGATTTTTCCTAATGCCCTGAAATTTTCTGTTGTTATACCCGTATTGAAAAAAGGAAGCACTGATGATATGAATAACTTTCGTCCAATATCTATTGTTCCAATAATTGGCAAGATCTTCGAAATCATCGTCAAAAAACAACTCTATAACTTCATGGAAATGCACGCTCTGTTTTGTCCAGGTCAATATGGTTTTAGAAAAAAGATGTCCACAACAAAAGCTCTTCTCCAAGTAGTGTCGGACATTGTCGAGGGCCTTGAGGTAGGTAAACACTCACAACTTGAGTTGTGTGATCTTTCCAAGGCCTTCGACTGTGTCTCACATGATATACTATTGGAAAAAACACACTGCTATGGCATCAGGGGCTTAGCTCTCAATTTTTTCTAATCTTACCTCAGTGAACGTTCTCAATGTGTCAGACTGAATGGTGTTCTATCAAATGGTAAGACAGTAAATCACGGTGTTCCCCAAAGCTCGGTTCTGGGCCCCCTTCTGTTTTTAATCTATATAAATGATTTATATTTCTCCATTCTTCCAACGAGAAGCGTTCTTTCTGCAGATGATACAACATTTATTTGTCAGAGTAATGATGTTGGCAATCTGTCCACGTTATCTAATAATATAATGGATCTAGCCAAAACCTGGTTTACTAGTAATGAACTTGAACTCAATTTGGAAAAGAATCAATCCATTCTTATATCGTCCAAATAAAATCTCACTCGAGGAAGCTGTGTGAAATTACTTGACATGCAACTTGACGATAGACTCAACTGAGACCCTCATATCGCAGCATTAGCGAAGAAACTGTCTAGTATTACCTTTATGATTCGACGTTTGAAAAATATCGTCAGTATTAACGTACTCAAATCATGTTTTTTGGTTTGTTCCATAGTCATCTGTCCTATGGTATTCTACTATGGGGTGAATCGTGCCACTCTCTTAAGGCATTCATTCTTCAAAAGAGAGTGATCAGAGTAATGGCGGGAGCTCACTATCGTGAACATTGTCGTCCTCTCTTCATCAGTTATCAAATAATGCCACTTCCTACTCTATTTATTTACTCATGTTTACTCGAAATTCATGGAACTAAACATAAATACTCGACTCAATCCGATGTCCATGGCTACACCACTCGCCATGCTGATCTAATTTCTACTCCTCGGTTCAGGCTTCAAATGTCACAAAATACTCTCTGAACCTTTATTCGTACAACAGATTACCTTCTAGGATGAGGAGTCTAGGTTTCTTACAATTCAAGGTGCAAATCAAGACTATTCTATTGAAACATTGTCTTTATAGTGTCAATGAGTATCTTGATTTAAATAAAAATGAATTTGAATGTATATGATGGACACTCCTCACCTGAATGTTTTTATCGAGATAATTTATGTTATATTTATGTTCTTCACTCTGTGTATTTACATTTCATATTTATATATATGAAATGTAAATACATGAAATGTAAATACATGAAGAACATAAATATAACATAAACTATCTCGATAAAAACATTCAGGTGAGGAGTGTCCATCATATACATTCAAATTCATTTTTATTTAAATCAAGATACTCATTGACACTATATATATATATATATATATATCACTTCTGTTCTGTTCTGACGTTCTACTATTACTTATGTATACTGTAGAGAAATAAATACTTCTACTTCTACTTCTTCTACTTCTTTGACCAAGTGTTTCGAATGAATATTCAGTGCGAAACATTTTTTCCTGTTTGGCCCTAGTGTTGTATCTGTGATTAATATGCCTCAAACGACTTTAATTTTTGAATTGGACATATATAGGTGGTATAATTGCCTGAGATCTAATGTTTTACTCTCAGAAAAAGGTAGGTTTGAAGAGACGTCCAATGTTTGTTGAAACAAATGTTAAATTTTTTTTTTTGCAGTACGTCCTGGAATTTTGAGTGACTGCTGGCTATACCTCCCCAACCTAAGATCCCATACGTCAATCTCGATTCGACTAGTGTATGATAAAGAGTTATCATTCGGGAGGTATTCAATATATTTTTGAAATGTAAGAACTTATGAAGGGTTCCTACCGTATTCTTCATGTGAATATTCCATCTCAAAGGTTTGTTTATATATACACCTGAATATTTTATAAATTCAGAAGGATTCAATTGACTAAAATTTTTTTATTTCTAGGTGGTTAAAATCTGTGAGGTGGGAAGAGTAGCAGGCGAATGTGAGAAACGGTTTTTTCGTAGTTGATTGTTAATTTTTTCTGGTTGAAACAATCTATCATCATGCTCATATCACTTTCAACTTCACTTTCCAGCGTCCCCCATGATTTATTTTCATAAAATATTGCTGTGTCGTCTGGAAAGCTAATAATATCACCAGCAGTTTGTGAGGTGAGAATGCCATTCATGTATATAATGAAACTGTCCCCTGAGACACACCATATTGCACAATTCTTTCTTCAATCAATACATTATCAATTTTTACGCGTTGCTTTCGGTTGGTTGAGTAGCTTCCAAACAGTTTATTCACATTTCCTCTGAATCCAAGATCCTGCAAGTCCCACAGAAGCTGTGAATGGTCAACAGTGTCATAGGCCTTTGCAAAATTAATCTAGGAAAACCACCAAAGTATGTTTTTTTAATCCAAACTATTATAGAGTCATTGAGCGAATGGCATCATTCGTGGATTTTCCTCCCATGAATCCGAATTGTTTTTCAGATATAATTTTTTTTTAATTAAATAATTTACCATTCTGGTTTTTTAGGTTTTTTCAAATAGTTTCGCAATATTACTAGTTCGAGTGATTGGCCGGTAGTTCAAGATTGCATCGTGTTTACTACCACTTTTATATAAAGGTTTTATAACACCAGTTTTGAGCGCGTCTGGCCATTTACCATCATCATAAATTTTATTGTATAAAAACGTGAAAATGTTCTGATATTTCATTTTTTTTTACAATATTACAAATAATTTTACTATATTCCAAATTATTTTATTGTCACCTCTGCTGTTATAAATTTATTTTTGTAATATTTGATTTTTGCACTTTTGATTAGTGTATTCACCATGTTTCGGTAATCAAAGTATTAACTTTTTACTACTTTGTTATTTTTTTTCTTTCTGTACTCTTTCAATAGTTTATTCCTATGATTAATACTCTTGACTAAACCTTGTGTTACCCAGTTTTTCCTCTTTACTTCATTATGTTTTATGTTGTGTGATTTTGAGCAGATGTCGATGGCATTTCTTAAAAATATAATCTGTACATGCATCAACATCATGCAACGAATAAAAGTGAGCCCAATCAAATATTTCTAACTTATTTTTAATTTTTCATAGTTGACTATAGCGACGGTATTATTTGTTTTTATGGGCATTTTCGAGTGTTTGAGCGGCAATTCCAGAAGCGTAGCAGGGTGGTCTATTTCTAAGACTGCAGACGATACATTTTTCCAATTTTCATACAATATATGATCTAAGCATATATTACTCAATAGTCTAGTGGGGAAGTTTATCAGGAAAAAATAATTGTTTTCATACATAATTTTCAAATAATTGAAAATAACATCGTCCTCATCTGAAATGTTCAAATTCATATCACCTACAATAATATGTTGGGTTGATTTATACTTTTGGGTTTTTTTTATATTCTCTCAAGTCGGTGATGAATTGTTTTCAATCAGAACTTGGGGACCTATAGACAGAAGTTATAGTATAGAGTTAATTATCTATTTCAAATCTTACTTCTATGGCTTTGCAAATATGTATTTGTAATATTTGGAAATTGCATCGAAGACCAATCGAGGTACATATCAAGAAACCATCACATTCATAAACATTCCTCCGTTATATATTCATTACATTATAACCATCTATCTGAAATGAGTAAACATTGTGGTTTTTCCGTGTTTCTGTCAATACCAGAATTGAGAATTCTTTGATGGTTCCTGATAAATAGGCCTTCGAAGTATCTAAGTTTTTTTATACACTTCCTATGTTTTGGTGTAGTATCCTGAAATTGTGTTTATTTTGCGAAACATGTTCAGTGTATTTTTCTATATTTTCAAATTTTATTGTATTGTGATGTTTATACTCATAGTCCCTTATATGGTCTTTGTTACTTTGTCTCAGTTGCTGTCTGAAATTAGTATATAAGTTTAAGTATAGGTAAAATTGAATCTAATAATGTAGGTACTTTAGTGGACTTTTGTCTGTCTGCATCTTTCATGACCCTTAAACAAATAAAAATAAATAAATATACTGATTCATACTTGAACATCAAGGCATCAAAAGAGAGGGTGAGAGTGATAATATTGCTGAGGGAAATTGCAGTACATGCTGGCGAATTTATCCTAAACCACAACACACTTTTAATTGTGGTTGAGAAATTAACTTTCAAAAATAAACCGTACGCCACCATATCCCAACAAACATTTTAAGGCAAATTTCGACCTTCGAATAGGTCAGCGCCTAAATTGGCGAAGGTAATTCTCTCGATTTATAAACCTCAAATTTACTAATAAGGGGAAAAATAGAAGTAATTCGGAAGTGGAAAATTGGGCAATTGAGACATTTTGCCTAATGAATCGAAGGCATAGGTAGGTGAAATTGACTTCAGAATAGTCGACTGACCGAAAATTCAGTTATTTCTTCCAATTTTAGGTTATGCACACTATAATAAAACAAACACACGAAGGTTAGAAGAAGATGATGAAAGTTCACTATATATTGTGTTTCTTAACCTTCATGCTTATTCGTGAAAGCTTTGAAGATGAACATGACGTATGCCAAGAAACTTACAGCAGATAATTATGTATTTCATAGATGAAGTATGTATATACATATCATATACACCAATTAATTGACTATATATCATTAAGAAGTGGTCGATTCGAAAACATTATGGATCGTGTTTGCAATGGCGAAAACGCTTCAAGTCAAAAAATATGGCGTCTATCCCATATGGGACCTTTAAGTCGCATTTTCCTAAAACTTCAACTTTGAGAACACATAGGCTTTGTTCAAAGTCGAAAGTAACCGTTATTCCTGACTTTGAAGTCAATTGGGATTGGAATCGTGAATGATAAATGTATATTGTTGTTATTCGATATTCTGAGCAGAAACACTAAAATTATCATTTTCATTCCTAATACCTACGGAGTAAAATAAAAATTATTTTCTAGTTCTTGTTGATGGTAAAACCAAGTATCTCAGTCTAGCCTATACCAGGTTACTCAAAGAAAACGACATATATTACAAAACCCCGTAATAAGTGTTTATTCGAAAATTAAAGTGTTTATTCTGGAATTGAACATCAGATATCAGTGATGTTGAAACTAGTACTCGATAATTGTATTCAGTGCACATTTGGCCATAATTATATCCATGATAATATTAACTCGGTGTAAGGAGGGAATCTCTATCTGAAGGGAAATAGTCAATATTAACATTTCATATATTATATGGTGTGTAGATGGGCCCAAAAATTGTAGTTTGACATTTCCGCATTCCGCATTGTCTGAGAATCATCGAGATTCTAATTGGCTCAAAAACTTTAATTCGACGTTTCCGGATGCCGCAATGATTAGTGTTGAAATTTTCGAAGTCATCGTTTTAATACATCAATCATTTATTGTTTTGCTATTTGCTTTCGTTTTCTTGCACTCTATTCAATATTTTTTTTTACCATTTACTTCAGCTGGACCAATTCCAATGAATTTCATTTCGTCGCATAATTGAAAACGTCACGGCAGTAGTTTACCGCTTGCGACAGACTTGACGCTGGCTCGCTGAGCGCAGTTAATCAATGCATTCATTATGTACATTCTGTCAATCCATCCATTACTGGCATAACCTAACATAACCCTGTTTTGTATTGCCTCCATCGATGGTTAACACTTATTTGCTTTCATATCTTCATTCATAATAATGCATGATGAGTTTTTTGAAATGGTTGCCGTCATAAAAGCCGTGGAGCTGATAGTAGACTATTTCTATGTATCATATAAGTGGGAACATGATGGCTCTGATCTTTGGACTTTGGAAAGTGTAGGTTCGGATTATATTCTCATTCTGGCAGCTCATCGATAGTAGTTGGTGGTACACCTGTATGGTTCATTAATTCTTTTCGACGTTCTACTTGGCATTTTATAGATTTCTAAAATTCAACTCCACAATAAATTATTTGAAGAGAGTAAATTGTATCATGTCATCCTCATCCGAATCGATTCGGGCTACAATATCTCATAATAGACCAAATTACTTCGAGGATTTCATTTTTGGTAAGTTTGTCTTCGTTGTAGACGATTAGTCCATTTAGACAAATATTGCCCTAGTATCGTCCTCATTGGTCCCAAAATAGGTTATATTATTCCCTGACTATGTCAACATACATGAGATAATCATAAGGTAAATATTTACAAGACAATTTCCCCTGAACGTTAAAGTATTTTGAACAAATTTTGCTGGTCACCTTTAGGTGGAATTCCAACTAATAAATAACTCCCTTGACCCATGATGCAGTGAAGGTATATTTGAAGTTCATAACAAGTAATTTCATACTATGCACTACGCCTATTGAGTTAATGGTTTTTGAAGGAGATTGGGTGGTCTCAATTACGGTTTTTATAACTCGAATTATAACTTTGGAGTTAGTCAGTAGTTGAAGGTAGAATATTTGGTCAGAATTAGTTCAATTTGGAATTCTTGAAGCCATTTACCCCTCTGCTTGATATAATTATCCTATAATGTTAGTTGGATGACACTTGATAAGCACTTTTCATGCGTTTTTCAAATCAAAAAGGGACTCCACAATATTTATAATTTGGTTCGACAATTGTGCCAGCCAATACAAAAATTCAAAATTTCAAGTAAGATTCATGAATTTTTATGAAATTTTGGCATCAAGAATATGCTTCAATTATTTCGAGTCCGGTCATTCAGTTTTAACCAACAGGTGGAGCTTTCGATGATTTCACAGACGCCGTTGGTAGTTTTCACAAACGCAATGTGAATGTTGAGAAAATGATTATCAAAGATTTTTTCCAATGGGAAGATTTCACATCCCAACAAAAATCGCGCCAATATCTATGCGATATTGTGAATATTATTGTAAAAGGTGGTGAATCCCTATTGAAGTTCAACAATTAATTTCCAGGTGTACAAACTCGAGATTCCTTGAAGAAAAACGATATGAGAAAAGTAAACTGCTAAAAATGTATTGCCTTCCAACTTCTTACGGTTCTATCCAAGTCAGAAAGAAGCATCGTTTAAAGCATTCAAAAATATAATTCGTCAAAATAGAAAAATAGTTTGAAGTATTCTGACCAATTCTAATAAATTTAATGAATGTGATTTGAATATAATTGGGATATTCAGTACTTGTTTCATGAAAAAATAAACCTTAACAAATGATTGGACTACGAAAATGGGTGAAATAACTTCTAACCACTCCCTAGTTCTTCTTGAAAGATCGGACAATTTTGCATTTTGGAGAAACGAACATTGTCTATGGTCCCTGATTGAATGAGCAATGAGTTTTTAACTTGATTTTTTTGTATAACTTCTAGTTATCCGAAACATCTATGAACCATTTCTGCATCACTGATGTAATTATCGAAAGTGAAAATATCGCCCATTTACTTTGCAAAGGCGAATACCATTTCCACTAGTTCCCAAGCAAAAAAGAAGTATGTGACTTCTAGGTCCACGACCTGTATTTTTGAAATTTTGACTATGAAATGAAATTTTACTAGTCCATTGATACTGAATCCACACTCCAAGTCAACTAGATTTAATCAAAACAGAAGAAACAGAAACCTCAATATCTCGGTTCCGCCAGTTAAGCAGATACCGCATTTTTTATAATAGGATTGCTTATATTTTCACGGCTCCGACGTAAAACTCATGCGAAAGATTTCAGACGTATCACACTTTTTTTTTCTAAAAAACTTAAATTTGAACAACGAACCAAAAGAAATGTATATGATTGAATATGCAAATTCTCAATATCAGATTTTTTCTTATGAGTAGGGTTCCTTCAGGATATCTATCAGATGTAGTTCAATGTCCAGCGTGGCTTTAGCCGGGGAAGTAGTTGTTTTCTGTTAGACATTCACAAAAATTACTAAATTTTTATCGTGGATTTTTCAATTCAGAGAAAAATATTTTATTCAATATTTAATTGAGAATGTTTCCCTTATCAATATAAATATCTCACAAGAGGTTATCTTGAATGATGGAAGTTTATCTTTCAGTCGCAGATGGTTCCACATCTGAGTTTATGAACATCCTGTTCATATTTTCAAACAAATCAATACTGTTCATATTACCAAACGAATTACCCTGGTATATATTTGTATTCAAAAAGTCACGAATCACTTTCAAAGCAGTAAAATAAGTACTCTCAATATCAATGATATATTACTTTGATTCATACAGTGCTTCTCAAAAGTCCCCTCCCCCCCTCTTATTTCTGGAACGATTATACATAAACAAGTGAAATTTGGAAACTGAATATTAGAGGTTGTAAACTTCCCTACTAGTGATGATAGATGACGAAATCGTCAAAGATGACGTCACAGGGCCATTGTGACCAATAATTTCAAATGGAACCCTACGGCAAGCGACACCTCCTTTGAAAGGTATCGAAAAAACCTATTCAATGATACCAATTTTGTTTGTGTTCAGGGCAGTTTTAATGGCTCATTAGTAAACATTGAAATTTAAATTCCATTCAGTATGATATTAATTACAGATCTGAGAATCAGTATCTGCTTGAAGAAATTACTCGAAGTGACCTCCATTCACTTCCTGACAGTGAAATATCCTATTTTTGAACTCTTCTCGTACTTTTGCAAATGTGTCTGCGGAAACAGCCTCACATTCTGCAAGAATACGTTGTTTTAAAACGTCAATATTGTCAGGTTCAGTAGCGTAAGCCTTCTATTCAAGGTACCCCACAGAAAAAAATCCAAAGGTGTGAGGTCCGGTGATCGAGCTGGCCATTCCGTTGATCCTCGTCGTCCAATCCATCTACCACGATACTCCTCATCCAAATACCGTCTTACTACACCGTAATAGTGTAGAGGAGCACCATCCTGTTGAAATGTTATTTCCAAATTGCCGATCTCATCTGGATTATCTTCCAAAATTTCAAGGATTAACGATTCTATTGCGTTTTGCAACAGCTCCAGATAAACCTCACCAGTTAAATAAGTATTTGAAAAAAGAGGCCCAACGATGTGGTTTCCCAGGATACCTGCCCAAACATTCACCTTCTGGGGAAATTGGGTATGTGTTTCACGAAACAGGTGAGGATTTGCGTCACTCCAATACCTCACATTCTTTGTATTTACATTTCCATTTAGATAGAAAGTACTTTCGTCACCAAAACAAATTGTTTTGATATAGTCTGGCTGTTGGTTAATTTTAGTTTCCATATTTTCACAAAATTCTAGTCTTCGGTCTGGGTCGTCATCTGAGAGTTGATGAACCATTTTAAATTCGTTTGGATGAAATTTGTTTTTTTTTTCACCCTGTGTACTGTACTTCGACTGAGTTCACAGGTAGATGCAACGTGAGTTGTTGAAGAAGTAGGATTACCTATTACTTCTACTAGTATATCAATTTTTTTCTCATCAGAAATTTGTGGTCTGCCAGATCATTTCGCATCATTTATACTACCCGTTGTTTCAAACTCACGAAGAAGCTTCCTTGAATAAATCCTCGAAACGAAGCGATCGGAATCCTCTCATTGAAAATGCATTCTGCTGCATGAATATTTTGTCCAGTTTCACCAAGAATTAGGATCGCTGCTACTTTATCACCTAAAGCACGTACCATTTCGCTTCTTGAAGCACTCAAACGTTCGGCTCACAACAGTTCAACAAATTATTAAAATGTACAAAAATATTAAGAGTACCAAAAGCTGCTAAAACAGTTAAACGTTCGATCAACAATACACAAATAATTAAATGTACAAAAACTTGGACAATTACAAAAAAGTCGAATTAGGGAGACTAACAAAAACGTCAGCTTATTTGACAACTATCCAGAGGCGGAGCTTGAATTTGGAATTTTAGTATTAACTGATTTAATTCATCACAGCTTTGCGTTCTTTAAAAGCGAGTTGCTGAAACTGCCATAAACACAAACAAAATTTGTATCATTGAATAGGTTTTTTCGATACCTTTTGAAAGAGGTGTCGCTTGCCGTAGGGTTCCATTCAAAATTATTGGTCACAATGGCCTTGTGACGTCATCTTTGACGATTTCGTCATTTATCATCACTTGTAGGAAAGTTTACAACCTTTAATATTCAGTTTCCAAATTTCACTTGTTTATGTATAATCGTTCCAAAAATAAGAGGGAGGAAGCGGACTTTTGAGAAGCACTGTATAAATTTGGTTCTGTACCGAGTAAAAATGCGCCTTTTCGAGTGAATAACGTATAATTCAGAATAATATTAATGGGAAAATATGCCAATGCAATCATTTGTTTTCACTTCTCACGTACCTATTCCATGACGTAAGGAGTTCCTCACAGCGTTTTTAGAACCAGTATCATCCGAAGTGTCTCTAGTTCACACAAACTGGAATTGAAAACAAGAATAATCACGATTTATGGAAGAATTCATTCAAATGATTGAATCGTGTTGCTTCAGGTAACAATTTGAACTGGAATATTTATTCGTCCATCTCATATCGTGCAATAATCCGCATATTTGAACCGATTCTTGTAGTCGATAATGCAAAAAGCGAATAGAAAAGTGAAAATGTCTGGGGGGCATACCTGCGATCGAAGTCTATGTGATTTCACCAATTTCTTGAAATGATCATCTCCACGATATTTTATTGATACGATATATCTTACCATTCGATTGATTCATCTGATTTGGAATATATTGTGATATATACAGGGTGCAATCTAACTTATTGCACAGCCGCTAACAGTTGATGGTCCATCAAAAATAAAACAGTTTTGCTTTAAAAATGTTAGGAGAAGTACTTAATGAGCCAGAAAAACAAAAATGAAAAAATATATATCACCCACTACAATTTCATTGTTCCGCGGTTCCCAAAATACGGATGAATTTGACAAAAAATATTTTAGGTAGATTTTAAAAGAAATACTATAAGGTATTAGTTAGATTTCAATGGAATTGGTCCCGTCATCAAAACAAGACTTTCAATGAATTTCGATATACAGTGCGCGGCTAAATTATGGAACGAATTCGATATATCGCAAACAATGTACTTCTGACAAAAATCCTGAAAGAAGTCGATTTTTGTTTAGAAATGCCGATTTTTGAATGTATATTCTAAAGAGGTTATGTCACTAGTTTTGACGTGGTGACGTAATCGGTGTTTTTTTAAATTGAAATAGATGTTTTGTGATACTTCATCTGGAAGGTCTTTCAATACTGCATTCAATGATAAAAATAATTTGATTTGTTTGTACAGGGTTAACAAAAATTAATATTTTATATCAGTGAGAGAATAACTTTATATTCAACAAAATACAACATTTGAAATGAAATATTCATTTTTGTTCACCCTGAATAAACAAATAGAAATATTAATTATCATTGAATGCAGTATTGAAAGACCTTTCAGATAAAGTATAAGAGAATAATTTTTAGTACAGTATTTTGAAAGACCTTTCAGTTGAAATATATTTTTTTTTAATTCGATTTGAAAAAATTACCGATTACGTCACCATGTCAAAACCGGTGACATAACCTCTTCAGAATATACATTCGAAAATCGGCATTTGAAAACAAAAATCGATCTCTTTCAGGATTTCTGTCAAAAGTACATTGCTTGCGAGATATCGAATGTGTTCTATAATTTAGCCGCGCACTCTATATTTACCGATCATGGCCCCAGAATCCGAAAATACCAACAGGAAATACTGATAATACTATTCAATAGACAAACGTGTGATATTCATGATCAATTTTCATACCATGAAATTATACAGGGTGGCTCAAAATGATTCTTCAATTCGGAACTTTTCAAATTGAATTTTTTCGTGGTTTTTGACTGGAACATCATGTATATTTTTCGAACATGTGATGTCAGGCTATTTATAGCCGTTTCCTATTTATTGAATTTTGAAAATTTTCAGTTGCTCATTTCTACCGAGACACATTCCTAGGTCAATTAATGAAGTGAGAATCACACTTCCTTTATCTACAATTGATTGAAACGAAATTGAAAGCAAACAAAAACAATACTCCTGCGATAGATTGAAGAAAAATACAGAAACAGAAACATGAAGAATCAAAATGAATAAACAATAGTAAGCCCTCCACATGTCATCCATTGTGGTCGATACACATCTCTATGCGCCTCCGAAATGAGTTTTCTGCTACCCTTAGCATTGCCGGTGTTATATTCCTGAAAGCATTCACTATAATTTCCTTTATATTTGTAATAATTGTTGGTGTATCTCTATAGACGCTTTCTTTCACGTATCCGAAAATAAATCCATTCTAGTAAGATCTAGGGATCTAGCAGGCCATCGAGTGGATCCGTTTCTCCCAATCCATCGAACTGCGTAAGTATTGTTCAAGTGATCCTTCACTGAATTCAAATAATGAGATGGAGCATCATCTTGTTGTAATCACATTATTTTTCATTCAGGAAAATCCATCAGCAATTGTAGCAGATTCATCAGCAATTGTGGCAATTGTGGAAGGAATGAGGATTTTCCAGTGCATAATAATGAAAATTATGCCTATCAATGAATTTATTTTCATACAGGGTTATAAACCAAGGTGCTTCTGAATAATCTATATTTTCTGGGTTTATCGTACTTCATAACCAAGATACATGGTGATTTATTAATTTCCCCATTTTTTCAATTAATCATAACTTACGAACCACCCTATACATTTTTGTAATATTTTCTATGTTCTTCGTCCACAGTGGTGTCGATTATCATAATGAAAAAGTCTTATTCCAGGTCCGGCCTTAAAAAAATTAATAAGTAAATTTCGAGTCGAAACAATACCCTGTATGTGAATATTTTAAAATTTCATTAACAAATTTGGAAAGGGCAGAAAAGACTAAGTGAGACTAAATGTATTCCGTGTTTCCGCATACAACTTTTTCACTTATTAACTTGAGTCAGATCTAGATGTTTCAATAATGAGGTGGCACAAAATTTTTGAAAAATCCACAAATGGTACTTTTTCAGCTATAATCCATAAAATCATCAACTATTTCTTATTCTCCTAATTTCTGGATCCCAACCTTATTGAAAAACGAGAGGACATGTCGGTATTTGGGACAAATTATTATTATTATTATCAATGACTAACCTTCAAACACCCTGTATGCGTAAAAAAAATATCATAACATTTGTTCATTGCGCTACATTTAATAAAAAAATGAAAAAGAGGAAAAATGCTGAATCCGAAAAAAGTATTACTTGATTTTAAACAAAAATAACGTTGCAACAAATCTACATTTTGAAGGTTAAACGTAACAGAAAATCAAAAAAAATTATTTTTCCGCGCCTTATTATTTTTTTTAGCAAGAGCATGATCATTTTTCGACTCTTCTGATGCAGTCTTGATAATAATAAAATCAAGCAGTCTGTACGTATTGCTTAATTCAGTAAATAATACAAATTTTGTTTGTGTCTAATTCTTCTCGTTCAACTCAATACAATTTGTGGCAACGTAATTTTTGTTTAAAATATAGTTATGCTTTTTTCGGAATGGGCATTTTCCCTCTTTTTATATTTTTTTCAATTTAGCGCAATGAACAAATGTAATGATGATTTTTTGACGCATACAGGGTGTTTGGAAGTTAGTCATTGATAACAATAATTTGTCCCAAATACGAACATGTCCTCTCGTTTTTCAATGAGGTTGGGATTACATTATGGAAACATCTAGATGGCGCTATGGAATAAATTCATATTTAGCGTTATTATGTATTTTTTTGGAAAAACCTGAAACTGGTTGATTTCTATTACTATGTTGACAATTTTCAATATGAAAATATGATTCCTTTTTCTTGCACCTCCTCTGAATTATGAGCACCCCGTCAAAAATTTTAAATGAGAAGAGGGGTTGTGGGGCACTTCGTTCGAGAGGGATTTTGAGTCTCTGTTCAGCAATATTGAGACTTTCAACTTTGGTGCCATCATATCTGAGAAAATTTATTTTGAAAATGTAAAATTTTGGTAGTTTATGTAGAATGAAGGAAATAATGTCACATAATGTTTGGGGAGTATTTTTCAATTCATTTCAAACTTACATTCAAAGTTCAAAACTACCACCATTCACTTTTTGACAATAAGCAACTAGATCTAGGAATTCTCGTACAACAATTTGTAGGACCTCAGGGGTTATGATGTTAATTTTT
>JAFIRS010005330.1:0-59903 GCA_018342105.1 Gonioctena quinquepunctata | reverse complement strand
GCCCCTTCGCCAGGAGTATTACTTCGAAAGTTTATGTCCTTGTATTCAAACGGGCAAAAAGGGTTCTCAAAGGGGCCCAAGGGGAGGAGTCACGGACCTTTTCGGGGGTGCCTCTGACTACCCCCTAGCCACTGTATGGGAAGATTTTCCCAAAATGCCCAGGGGCATCGCCGTAGTGTTCTCAAGAAATTTGGTCAACTCAAACACTGGGGCAGAACCCGAAGTTGGTGGGGTGCTGCAGCTGAAGGGAAGAAAAACATCTACTCCCCTTTTTCCCAAAGAGGCATTCCCAAAATAAACCGTCCTATAAAGATTTTGGGAAGGGAGTCCCCACCAAACTAAGGATACTTTTGGTGGACCAGAACCGGGGTGGATCTAAAAATTTCCCAAAATTACCCTGTGGTATTGAGGGGTTGGACTGGAGAGCCCCAAAAAAGGTATCCCTGGAGGCGATATTCAACCCAGCGGCGTCAAGTTTTTTGGTTTTTGCGGGCCCCTTTTCCCCGACCGACCCGGAAGACCGTGGGTGTTACTTTTTTCAAACTTCAGGGTTTTGCAGATGGGGGAAAAGTCATGAAAGATATCGTCACACCCCAAGGATGAAATTTCGGGAGGGAAATTTTTTAAAAAAGGGCAATGTAAACGAACCTGGGGCCGGGAAACCTGTCGCCTCGCGCGTTCCGTCGACAGCGATAAATCATCCCAGATATTCGAAACCATCCAGTCGCTCTCCCACGGAAAAAAAGGCCCAATATTGGAAACTTTGGAACATCCCAAAATTTCCCGAAACATCGAAATGCTGTATCGGAGATAAATGGGGCGACCCTAAAGGGGTGGAGTCAAAGACAGCCCTGAACGGGGCCCATCGTCGAGCTATACAGTGGGTAGTAATATAAATTAAGTTGTAGATTGGTGTGGAAATAAATTTGGTAAAACCCAAGTTAACTTTTTTTTTGAAAATTTTTAATCTTTCCCAAAAATAAGGGGGGGAGGGGGGGATTTCGGAAGCACTATATAAAATAAAAAGGGAAATTTTAAAAAATTTGACCCAGACTGAGAACGGTTATAATTTCCCTTGAATTTTTGTAATGGGAAATTTGGCTAAATGTTACAAACATATAAAAAACATTTTTTTTAAAAATTTTGTCTTGTTCGGGCTTCTTTGAAATTCAAGGGTAAATAATTGTAGAATGTGGCCCATTCTCTGTATTTCTGAATCTATGCTTAGGAACAATATCATTGAATTTCTGTCTGGTGGAATACTCATTTCTATATTTGTCTTCTTCAAAATTTGATTTATTCTCATATACAAAGAGTAGGTACACAAACATAAACATATATAGCATATACGGTAAGCATTTTTTTCCCTTGAAGGTACCACGACGGGTATCTGTGTATTTCATATTTAACATTTTTTCAAGATACGTTTTGCATATGAAAATACGTTCAGTTCCATACTAATATACCATATTTCAGCGGACGATAAAACAGTCCCATAATATCCGTTTTCAGTGCATCGTTTTAAAATTGACTTCTCAAAGCTCTAATTGCAAAAAAAATTACTTGTTTTTTTGCGAGATAGTCAATATGTACCTCTAATTCAGTTTCTCATCTATATAGATTCCTAATAGTTTTTGCCTCTTAAATTCCCTAGTCGTTCACTATTAGCTGAATATATTGGAAAATAATTTTTTTTGTTAGCATTTTTGGGAATAAAATAGTCTTTTTTTGAGGTGTTAAAAAATAACTTGTTGACGTTAAAATATGTGGATGCTATAGAAATGTTGTTTTAAAATTGAGTTTTCCAAATCTTATTGAGCAAATACGGCAAAAACTACGTCGTTTAGGCGTTGTTGATCTTAGTGTTTTGTCATGGACGTCATAACCATCAAAATTCGCTAACTTGATCTTTCTATAACACGGAATTAAGGGTTAAGATACTTTATGACCGATCAAAAACGCGAAACAATTTTTTTTAGATCGTTTTAAATTGCTTAGTCAAAGTTATGATGCAGGTCATCAATGGCAACAGCAAGTTGGATCTTTCTTATATTTTTATGCATCTTTTACGTGTTTCAATTTTTCTGGGAATGGGATTTCGAAATAACGTTAACGTTCTCTCACAGGATTCAACATCAATAATTTTCTACATTGTGGGATCTTTTCTGAATTTAAAATATCTGGACTGCAGAAAAAAGGATTCCTTAAATCAATTTGTTACTCTTACGGTCAAACCAAATATTTGTTTGATTTTTTCACAAAATGTTTTTGATCACTTGGGAACAGAAAGTTTTATGCCAACAGTAAACTTTATTTATTGAATAATGATTGGTTGAGGCAAGAATACTTCCATTTTATTGAGAATTACTTTCTTGGATGAAGTTGATCTCTCAACTCGTGTGAACAATGATCCTCTTGATCCAAGAGGTATCGCGTTTGATTACAAAAAATATTGGTTATTTTCAAACGAAATTATCTATCCAATCGTACTCAGCGTCTTGGAGTCTGATTCATTATCGGTTGCTTGCGGTGTTCCCCAGGGGTCTATTCTGGGGCCACTCCTTTTCTTTGTACATTTCCGATTTTTTTATGATATGCTAAAATTCAACACTACGCCGATGATACTCAACTTTATGTCTCTATCAATGCTCTACAACGAAACACAAAATAATATAAATGAAGATTATAGGGATGAAAGGGAGGAATATCGAGAGGACTGTGATAACCGTAGACACGTGTTTCGGGCTTTCAGCCCTCATCAGTACGGGGAAGAAGGGCAAGGATGAACAACACTTGATAGAAAACGACGAATCAACATAATCCTGCCGCACATTTGTGGTTTCGGTCGACACTGCATTCCAGGGCAACAACCACGGAGGCAGCTATAGCTACCTGCGTGACATCCGAGTCCAGCATTATAGA
Source organism: Gonioctena quinquepunctata (assembly GCA_018342105.1). Classification (NCBI taxonomy): domain Eukaryota; kingdom Metazoa; phylum Arthropoda; class Insecta; order Coleoptera; family Chrysomelidae; genus Gonioctena; species Gonioctena quinquepunctata. The sequence goes on along the minus strand of JAFIRS010005330.1, from coordinate 56,981 downwards.
GATGAGAGGGAGGAATATCGAGGGGAATGTTAAAAACAAAATGGAAGGAATTTAATGGACATAGCCCTCAAAGAAAAGTATTAACCGTAGACACGTGTTTCGGGCTTTCGGCTCTCATCAGTACGGTGAAGAATTGCAAGGATGAACAACACCTGGTAGAAAACGACAAATCAACAGAGTCAACAAACAGAAGTCAGCCGCACATTTGTGGTTTCGGTCAGAAGACCCTGCATTCCAGGGCAACAACCAACGTCACCACGGAGGCTGGCTTCTGTTTGGCCGTTGACCAATGATACACTACCAATGACTTATAGCCGTACTGATGAGCCAGCAATACCCGAGTCTACATCTCTTTGAGGGCTCTTCCATTAAATTCCCTCCCATTTGTTTTTAGCGATCCCCTCGATATTCCTCCCTTCTAATCCGACTCGGTGTCATGCCTCCGTGGTTTGTTGCCCTGAATCAGAGTTCTGAACGAAACCACAAATTGCGTTCTGTTGTTGACTCCGTTGATTTGTCGTTTTTCTCCAAATGTTGTTCATCCTTCACTCTTCACCGTACATGGACCAAGTACTGACATGTCTAATCTCCTTTGATAAATGAAGATTTGAATAAATTGTACGAATTTTCCACTGCCCCCAATTTACGCATGAATTCAAAAAAGTCACAGATTATGTTATTCGGGTCGATAAAGAAAGTGGAAAGTGCTCGTGAAGGTATGAAAATAAAAATCGGGGATGATATATTGCCTATAGTCAAAGAATGCAAAAATCTAGGATTGTGGCTCGACTCGGAGCTGAGATTTACCAAACTCGTGAGCCATCTTTGCCAGGCATCCTTCAACATTCTTAGACAACTCTTTCCTAACAGACACATCAAGCACTTGCAGCTTTCTTTATGGGAATCATTGATGACGTCCAAGCTGTCTTATAGTGATATTCGGAAGTTTGACCACATGAGAACAGAATTCAATAACTCTGGTTGGCTGTGGTTGAACGATCTTCGAAATCTACACCTACTGTCAATAACCCACTAAGTTATTGTTACGAAAACTCCTAAATACCTTTATGAAAAATTGGAGACTTTTGAACTACCTCAGAACATAATAAACAACACATTCTTCTCATTCCTCCTTACTCCACTGCAATTTACACAATATGTTTTTCAAACAATGCTGTAACTTTAAAAAGAGACTGAAACTTCAGTTAAAAAATAGTCCGTTTTTGTTCGTACGTTTATAGATCCCGCTTCTGAACTCTGTTTTTACATGATAAGTATAAATAACCGATTAGGTATAAAACAGTAACGAGCTTTATCATTAGCTTTGTTTTTCTTTTAGTTATCCTCTTTAGTAGGTAATTTGTGACGATATTACCTTATTTATTTCTTTTCATTTATTTTTATAATTTTTGAGGTAAAGTTGAAAAACAGATATAGCGGACACTTCGCCTTTTCATCATTAACCTTCTCTCATGTATATGAATTAATACTGTTCTATTTTCTTTTTTTATGTGCAGAAATTGAAATGATGAATAAAGCCGCTTTGTTATTATCTGCATGTATCAATAAAATTGCACGCAGATGGTTTTCTCGGTGTTCATTATATTTGAGAATAATATATTCCAGTTTTATATACTCAAAACTACAATATATATTAAAAATAATTTTGTATCGTTCATTTCCAAAAAATAGAAGAAAGCACTATCATCTGGGTAAATTATGACTAGGTACGTACCTCATGAATATCATAAAAGATCAAATAAAAATTAAATAATAATGCAGTTTGGAAAGAGTTCTATTATTGTGAATTAACTATTATATCCACTCTCCTAACGATAATATCTATCTATCTCATAAAAAAAATCACAAATAAGCTAAAGAAATATATCAAATATGGAGGGAGAAACTGATTGTTTTTAGATTTTTCTTGACCCTGTACTATATTATTCATTTCCACTTGATGGTTTTCATTCAGCATTAACATATTTTTAACCTATATAAACATGTTTGTTTATTTGGAATCAATTGATTTCAACGGATGAAATCTGAACTGAATATTTTATTCGACAGCTAGTGAATACCTTTACTAGTCAATTCAATCTACTCTGTAGTTCTTCAGGGCTCTCAGCATCAGCCGCTAGAGTCGTGTCATCAGCATAGAGAACCAAACAGTTTGTGCTTACATGGAGAGATAGATGCTTACATGGAGAGAAAAATCAGTGGACCTAAGATGGATTCCTGAAGAACTCCCAGATCCATCGTATAAAAGTTCGACCGAATAAAGTTTACTTCCAATGTAATTCAAACTAGTATCACTGTTTGAAGTAAGTATTTGGAAGTGTTGATCTGTAGCGGAGATGGTATAAAATGTTGATATGACCAAAATAGAAGTTTTGGGAAGGAAAATGGACAAGGTTTGGGATTTTCAGAATAAATTTTTGTTATAATAATACGGAATGCACACGATCACAAGCTTCCGCACTGTATATTGGCATCCAGGTCCTACCCTTCATTTTAATTTCTTTCTGTCGTATCTTCGCCTAAAAATAAGGCGTAAGTTATATAAATAATGACCACATCAAAATTGGTATGTGCTAATTTTATACGCGAAGCATCCCAATAACCAAAAGGCCTGCCTGTTCTTTCTGTGAGGCGTTTGTCTCAGCGCGGGAACCATGGCTAATTTGCAGGCTACAATTTTAGGCTTTGTGGCTTAGAAAATTTCCATAAAGGAACCGGGCTCTTTGAACTCGACACTTATGATTTACGACTATCGCATGTTATGTTTAAATTAAAAATTGTCATTCTGTGAGCATCATGTGCACGAAGCGATCAGGGTTTGTCGCCAGACGTTCCTCATTTCAATTAGTTTGTCCTTACAAGAAATGAGTTTTCCTCAATGTGGATTTTTAGACAAGCCCTCATTTACCTGCCTCAGTGGTCACTGTTTCAAACATCATAAGAATGAATTTTCTGAATAACTCAGCAAGGATGAAAACTCACATAATAATAAAATAACATTATTCATTTCAGGAAATATTACAATTGTTTATAGGAGTGATACAATGAATCCAAATATAAATAATCATATATTTTTTAAAGAATTGTATGAATTATTATATTGAATATTGTGGAAATACCAATATAAGAAGAAATATTTTTTATGATTATCTTTCCAGAAAGAAAATAAAAAACATTTTATCCAATATATTTTCAAATTAATCTCAAAAACTCCATGGAAATGTGGGAAAGGAATTGTATGTCATTGTGCATTGATAAAATTGTGACTTCGGCCGGAGTTTTATTTTAATTATAATAATAATAAGGTTCACAAAAACAATGTTTCCTATGTTTGAAATAAACGTTACACTAAACAATGTGTGCGAAAAGATACACATGTTTCAGTTTCGATTTCTAGAAAATTATAAAATGAAAAGAAAATATATGGCACAGCTATATAAAATACAGGATAAAATGGTACGAATGTGAATTTACAGTACCTATATATACATAAAATATAGAATATAAAAATATACAAATAAACAAATACAATATAATATTAAATATAAGTCTGAAGAATTGTTTTCTTTGTTCTCAGTTATTTTTAGTGTCGAAAATGTGTTCTATTTCTGTTCTATTTTCTGATGAGATTTTTTTTAGCAGTGTTTGAATATCTTTGCGGCATGTATATTTATGATTCCTAATGGAAGCGAGTTTATAATTTAAACTTCTTTGTCCAACAGTTTTTTTTCATGTGTGGGAGAGAGAATGGAGTTTTCAATCTGGTATCACATCTCGAGTTGTGAGCGGTCTCAAGGGTGTGTTTGTTTTTGTAAATGTAGTTAGCAACATTGTAGAAACATATTTGTCTTGTATTGAAGAGCTTGATTTCATGAAGTAATTTTTCCGAAGAGTAAGTATAGGGTTTTCTTGGAATAATTTTGTAGAAACGCTTGTGTACATTTTGTAGTGAATGTAGATGGGTTTTTAGTATTCCATCCCATGCAACTACTTCATAGGTGAGGTGTGGTACTACCAATGCGTTATACAGGGTAATTTGATCATTTTGATGAAGATAATTTCTAGATTTATAGAATAGGGTCTTAAATGGGCTTAAATATAGGGTCTTAAATGGGCTCCTATTGTTTGTTCAACGTAAACAGGTGTATGTAATTTAATATTGTTATCAAAATTTTCCTTGAATAAACGTTATTATTATTATTAGGGTATCCCACTTCAGATGACTGTCGATATGTATACCTGAGTATTTTACGCTCGCGGCTGAATTTATCTTGATATTTTTCTCTATTTGAAATTTGGTAGATTTTTTTATACGAGGTAAAAGGTATTTTAAAAAGGTTTTTCTATTATTTAAGGCAAGTAATCTACTTTTGAACCAGTTTTCAATTTGAGTTAAATCTTTTTCAACTTTAATTTTGATTTTGTCCCAGTCTATATCGCTGTAATATATAACCGTATCGTCTGCAAAAGTGATAATTTTCCATACTGTATCCGAAAGAAATAAGTTATTTACGTATAAGATGAACAGCATGGGACCTAAAACTGCGCCCTGAGTGAGGTACACCGTATTTTAGAGTTCTAGGTTATTTCCAAATTAAGGAACATGTATTTCAGAGTATTAAAAATTCAACCCTAAAGGAGTTAAAAGGGGGGTTGAAGATTTGTATAGGAGTACCCTTAGGTAAGTTGGGGCAATCAAAATTGGTATTGTTACGTTTTTAAATTAAGCATTTTTTTGAAATGGAGTTAGTTATGTTTAAGAAGAGTGAATGGGGCGTGAAAGTTTGTACGGGGGGTTTCGTTAGTTTCCAAGATAGGGCTCTCTGTTACAAATAAAGAAATCGCGTTTAACCTTGAAATATGAGTGAAATACTGAAGAACCTCAACTTAAGTCAGAATCATTTCAAATGTGACAATTTTTAAACTCATCCCAGTGTAATTTAAGTAATGATATTGAAATTATCAAATTGTGATTCGATGAAATCCCATATGAGAGTCGCGACTGAATTTCAGCATAATAAAATATTTTCAGCACAGACAAGTTGAGAACTCTGCGTAGGCATTTTAGTTGGTATATTTTGCTGTTTAGTTTGGACATTGTTTCTCTGATATGGATTTCCCAATCTAATGTATCATTCATAGTTATGCCTAAAATTTTTATATTTTCGCGTTGTTTTAGATTTACTTCTCCTATTTTAATTTCTATGTTTTCAATCCTCTTTTGTCTAGAGTGAAATATTAAAAAATTTGTTTTCCAGAACTGTATATTTTTTTTAACCAAATAAGTCATCACAGTTTTGTTGGATGGTTTCTAAGGAGTCTTTTGCTACCAAGATCGACAAATCATCTGCGTAAAGTGTTAGCTTGTATTCATCCAAGTATTTAACAATATCTGCTATATATAAAGAGAATAATATAGGGGCAAGGACACTTCCCTGCAGTACCCTACATTTACCGATTTCAGATCTGAGCAGTGCATGCTGCTTTGACCATCGACCTCTCTGTAGAGATATCTTGTACATTTTGCTTTCTGCCATCAATATAAGATCTAAACCATTGATGTGTATTTCCTCTGATCCCATATATCCAAAGCTTTTCTAATAATTGATCGTGTGTAACACAATCAAACGCTTTGCTCAGGTCGCAGTAAATTCCAATTGGACATATTTTTTATCTAATTCCGTAAATATGCCTATATATGTTTCTGTTGTTGCTGTTGTGGTTGTTGGATTTTCTAAAGCCATGTTGTTCATCTGGTATCAGATTAAATCTTGTAATGAAAGAGGTTAACCTCTCTAACATACAATACTCAAATAGTTTTGCAAATACTGATGTAAGAGACAATGGTCTATAATTTTCTGATAGATTTTCGCATTTTTTTTATATAAAGGGATCACCTTCGCTACTTTAAAGATTCGGGGAAAATTCCTGTTTCTAAACTAAGTCTTCCTTAAATCCTTTAATGATATTATTAGGCAGATCATCGGGAACAGATGAACGCTTGTTTTTAAGTCTGGTAAAAATATATTTTATTTCTAACTCTGTATATGGGAGTACCACCATTGAAGTCATGATATTTCTCTGAGTAGGGGCAACATTCCCATCTACATCTGGTATATTATGTATAACTCTCTTTGGTGCATCAATAAAGAAATTATTAAAGGTGTTCGCTACATTTACAGGTGAAGTGATCTCCTCATTTTGATGTATCAGCTTAATGTTAGATTTATGTTCATTTATAATAGACCAAGAAGTTTTACTTTTGTTTTCGGAGTTCTGAATTATGTTATCATAGTGATAACCTTTTCCACAATTTGTTTGTGATTACTTTTCCTGATTTTATAGTGTTCTCCTAGTAAGGATATATAGATCTTTAAGCTGTGCACTTGACTGTTTTACTTCATCAGTTACCCAACTCTTCGAACCCAACTAATCGGGAACAATGCGTTGAAATAAACAATACCTGGGCATAATTATTGACGAAAATCTAAGGTGAAACAATCATATTGACTATCTAACAAAAAAGGTGAGGAAGCTAATATACAAATCTCTAGCTGAATCACTTTTTTTTCGTTATGGTATTCTGGTGTGGGGGGCAATGTGTAAAAATTCTTTGCAGAAACTGAACACAATACAAAACTATGTTCTAAAAATAATTTTGAAGAAAAAAATATCTTTCCATACAAACCTTATATATTCATCGAAAATAGGAGAACGTTTGGAATCAATAATTTTATAAATAGTAATATTGGACCAATACAATACATAATTCTTGTTTGAGATCATACCAAATGACCTGTTTATCAATTAATTCGAGTTATAGTTTTTTTGCGTTTTTAAAGACCGTATGAAAAAAAGAAAAAACTATTTTCATTGTTCTCCATTTTACAATCTGTAGCAATTTACTAGAGTCTATCTCTCTTAACATTACTCAAGATATTCATCCTGCTCTAACTTCACATGATATTTCCATTACGTAAAGTCTCAAGCCCTTATCCAATCAGGCAATGCTATGAACCCGAAAAAATAAACAAAGTCTATCCACCGAAACATTTACTGTGATTTGAAATGTTTATCGTAAGTATTAGTTAATATAGCGATTCACTCGTCGTTAGATTTGATTTTCTCAATAAACAATTCTAAAATAAATATTTTACTTAAACTTTAATTTAATCTTGTTTTCTATATCTTATACAGGGTTTTACAAAATAACAGCCTACGTGCCCACTGTTACAATACTAACTTCCTTGAAAAAAGTGTGTGGTTACATTTTGCCATGACTTTTTTCTACTAATATATTGATTGGGAACTTTATACTCTTCAAATAAAACATGTTCATAACTTACCACTTCTATTTTGAGCTCAAAAGCCAGTACGGTCCTGATCTTGGAGCTGTTCTTATTTACTATTTACAGCAATCAGTGTACCACATACTCTTTCGGTTAAAATAAATTATCTTTATTCGCTTCACTCCGGATATATTCGACGATACTTCTTAGTTGGTTCACTTTCGCTGCATTCGTTGCTGCCTCGCTTCTAGAGTTCAATAAGGATGAGGGCAACCTTTTCTGGTCCTCAATTATTCACGAACATTTTTTGGGATCTTTAATAATTTAAGTTCAGTTTAATAACGCACTATAGTATTCTAACATTATTTTACAATTATTTTGTTGTTGTTTTAACTTGACATATATGGCATGATCGTAGATCGTAGATTGTAGATTGTAGGGCACTTCAGCCTCTCCGTACATCGACCTATAAGATCTTTTGTACATTACCCTTCATCTTTTCAAGACCCATGATTCTGAGACACCTTGCGAAGTGTATTCCTTCCAACCAATCAGGCTTTAGAGCAGGCCACAGCACCACGAGTGCGGTGTCGAAAACCACCGATGACTTAATAGCTTCTCATGACAAAGGAAAAGTCACTGCTCTCGTTATGCTCGACTATTTTAAGGCATTTGACAAGATCAGCCACAATCTGATGTTGGCGAAAATGAAATAATATGGACTGACTCTACTGTTGCTCAAGTTAATGTCTTCATACTTCGCAAACCGAAAACAAAGAGTTGTAATGAACGAAAATTCTTCGGAATTGCGCATTCTAGATTCTGGGGTCTATTTTAGGGCCTCTCCTTTTCATTTTATACTCAGCAGATTTTAAGAAAATACTGACATCCTGTCAATCACATTTTTTATGACGATACGCATTTGTATTTGAGTTTTGATGCTAACGAATCACAAATTTCGATCATTAATATAAATATTGATGTTGAAAATCTTATTTTCGCAAAAAAATTTAAGGTGAATGCCACCAAATCATGTGCTATTATCTTCGGGGGCGACAATAATAGACGAATGGTTGAGGAAACCTCTACAATCTTGGTTCAAGGACAAAGCAAAGTGCAACTCCCAAATAAAGAAAAAAGTTTAGGTTTTATTTTGGACCAAAAACTGAATTTCAACTCACATGTGAACATTAAAAAAACCTTTTGTGCACTGAAAATACTATTCCTGAACCGTGATACTTTGAGCAGAGAACTTAGAGTTCTTCGTTGTGAGTCGTTAGTTTTATCCCATTTTAATTACGGAGAAGTCATTTATGGACCCTGTTTGGACCAGATATACCGGGTGACAATGGGACTAGCTATGTCTATGTCTCCTTCACTTATCAACCGATTTGAATGAAATGTTGTACATAGAAATGAGACACAATTTCGGATTGACATTGATATGATAAAAATAATTTCTCAATTTATTTCAGGAAATTGGAAATTATGCTAAGGAAAGAACCAGCTGATCAAAACCACGTCCACTTCATCGTCAGTGAAGAAGCGGAAACTAATGTTTTAGCATATTTTCATTTTTCTCCATCTGCCTCAGTGCGAGAATTGGAAATTGAATGTGGGATCAGCAGGGAAAGTGCCAGAAAAGAATTGAAAAAACATAAATATCGCTCCTATAATATAAATACAGTTTGCATCAGCATCTATATGAAAATAACTCAGAACGGAGACTAACTTATTGTAATTGGCTTTTGCATCATCATGATTTGAATAATTTTTTTGTCTCGAAAATACTGTTTACAGATGAGTCTAGGTTTACGAATAATGGCATGTTCAATAGGAATAATACAAGGTATTGAGCTCAAGAAAATCATAGGTTGCTGAAAGAAGGTAATTTTCGAAAAAGATTTGGATTCAACGACTGGGTAGGAGTCACAGGGACAAGAAACATGGGACCAATTCTTCTCGACGGGCCTTCGACGGGCCAAAGATATCTACAATTCTTAGAGAAAGATATTCAAAATAATATCAACGATTCACCTCAGAACATCAGGAAAAATGTGTTTTTTCAGCAGGATGGTGCAGGACCACATAATGCTAATATTGTTCGGCAATATCTTAGTGATACTTATGGGCAGAGATGGATTGGAACAAATGGTCCAATCAGATGGCCAGCAAGATCGCCCCTATTGATTTTATTGATTTTTATTTATGGGGTCACATAAAATCCAAAGTTACTCGAGGAGACCAACTTCTTTGGAGGACTTGAGAGATAGAGTTGAGCGCGCATTTCAGGAAATTCCTGCTCACGAACTGATAAATGTGATGAGGTGTACAATAAATAGAACTAGTCTATGTGTTAGGGAAAACGGGCAACACTTCGAACTTATCATCGGTCTTTTATAAATAAAATGACTTTTCGATGGTTGTGAAACTCTTCTATTGAGAACAGGATATTGGTATTGTGAGTAATAATTTGTACGTTGAATGTTTCACTGTTTCAGTTGTTAGATTTAGTCAATCAGTTTGATTATATTGAAGTTATATTTCCTGTAATGGGTTTATGATCATTACATATTGTCAAGTCGATTATTTTTGGTTACCATTCTGAAGTAAAATTTGAAAGAATGAATAGATGTCATGTTACCTACCAATCTTTTCAGATTGATTTCATTTTGTTAGATGGCTCTCTACGTTTGGAACAAAAAGAAAGTGGTACATAATGTATATCATTGAATTGGTAATTAAATTCTCTATAGAATGGCAAGATGGTCCTCGGTAGGTACCATTTGAAAAAAACGATTTTTTCGTTAAAAATGCGTTAAGAAAATTTCAATTCCTGCTGTAGGATTTGTTATTGATCTTATCGAGGAAATGACTATTACTATCAATTACTGATGTAAATTAGTATATATTTTAACGTGAACAAGGCTTCCAGGGCTAAAAAAAAATTGATAATTTTTTTAATTTTAATTGTAAAATGAAAATTTGGCAACATTGTCGTATGTAATTTCAGCAGTAGAATCCGAAAAACATCAAACATACAGGGTGTTCCATTTGAAAAATCGAAGTTGGTGGTTACTCTGGCGAAACGGGAAGTTGGCCATTTTATTTTCATATGTCTGTCAATCCGAAATTGTGTCTCATATTTATGTACAAAATTTCATCCAAATCGGTTGATAAGTGAAGAAGATATAGGCATGGCTCTAGTCCCATTGTCACCCGGTATACTAAAAAAAACACAGAAGGTACAGAATTGCTGCATCAGATTCATTTTCAACCTGACAAGAAGAGAACACGTTTCCACGAAAATTACATCTTTGAAATGGTTGAAAATGGCAGGGCCGGATTCAAAGGTGTGGTGTGGCCCTGGGACAACAAAGGCGTGGAGGTCCCTAATCATTTTTCAAACAAGTTAAAAAAAAAATTCAAGTGTTTGAATAATTTATTGCGGAACAAATCAAATTATTTCAACACAAGCATATGTAGGTATAATAAAATACAAGAAATAAATCTAAATAAATTACAGCGATACGATATGATATTTTCCTATTTTTCCATGTGGATGAATTCATTTTTTCGGTGTATAATAGTGTGATGATTTACTTTGTGATTGTTTCCCGCATATACACATGATTTATCGGATAGAAGATTGATATTAACCATTAATTTTGACAAGAATACGAAACGCGCTTTGGAATGTTTAAAACGAAAAATGAGTGGAAAAAGTGGGAGAACTGCTCTTCTGTTTTTATATATTGATTCGTTTGAAAATATGAACAGGATGTTCATAAAATCAGGTGTGGAATCTGCGACCGAAATATAAACTTTAATCACTATCTTCCATCGTTCAAGATAACCTCTTGTGGGGAATTCATGTTGGAAAGGGAAACATTTTCTATTGAATATTGAATAGAAAGATTTTTCTGTGAATTGAAAAATCCACGATAAAAATGAAGTTATTTTTTGTAATATCTAACAGAAACAACTACTTCCCCGGCTAAAGCCACGCTGAACATTTTGCATATAATTCGGTACTTGTTAGGAAATTTTACTTAACGATTTCCCTCTCTTGTGGAGGCCCCGGGGCTACAGCCCCGGTTGCCCCCCCTTAATCCGGCCCTGGAAAATGGATATGAGAAGAAAACATCACTTAGCTTGTCAAACCCACAAAATCATGACCACTTCTGTGCCTAGTTATCTTAAAAAATGAGACAGAGATCTTCCTTTCATAATCCTAACCTAAGACACACGCACCTACTCGGCATATCCCCGCACTCGACAACTTTTTTTCAAAAAATCATTTTTTTACGATGCTCTCTCGCTCTATAATTCAATTTCTATAACATATAAAGCGCAAATTGCTAGCAGTTTTCAAAAATATATACAAAAAGTACCTGTTTGATATGGAGTGAATACTTACTATTTTGCTATTCGTTTTGTTTGAAGTTTCTTTTTTCTTTCATAAATATGTCAATTTTTATATCTCAAATTGATATCTTGAAAAATGTATTTTTATTAGTTTATTTTCTTTGTTATTCTACTATTAGTATGGAAGACTGTATCTTTTCAAGAAGTTAATAATATACTCTAATAAACTTTTTAGGTTGATGTAAGAGCAGTCTCTGACTCAACTCCGTCTTAATAAAGACACTTTATTATTATTATTAGTTTCCTGGGAGCTAAGTTCCTAATGTCTGAGGGCGTTGATGAAAACCCTTCGAGAAACAAGAAAACAGGACGATGTTCAACTCTCTGTCATTCACCAATACTTACCGCGCAAAGGATAGTCAGATTGTAAGAAATACATTAAGAGTAGGCTCATACACATTAATCGGCATAGAAATATTAATCCCAAATTTTCGCGCCAGTGGTCCATTTGCAGACCTTGTCGCTAGAGTCATAAAAGTAATTAGAAGGGCCTGGAAACTGTCCGCGGCGCGTAAGTGACCGATACCTTCTCGAAACCCCTTGGGCTGGAGAGTGTGATTTATATGTTTTTATATTCTTATCCCGTATTGTTTTTTTTTTATGTATGTCATTGATATACAGGGTGTTATGTAATAAGTGTCCCATATTTCACAGGACGATTCCTTAGTTATTTATAAGGTGAAAAGTTCTTATAAGCATGGGTCCGCAAGGCCTTCATTTTTTATATACAAGGTGTTAAAAATGTGTTTTTATTTTGGTTTTTCGTAAATAACTTTTACAATAATGTCGATATTTGGACAAAAAAAATTATATTTGGGGATTTTTTCGAATTCAAATTTGATCTTAGTTTGGCCCTTAATTGTAGAGGGCGCCGCCTACAGGTCTTTGTCTCTTTTGGGGAATCAAAACTTTGTCGTGCATGTATGTATCACATTTTCTAGAAGAAAAATCGATTCCTCTATCATTTTTACGTGAAAGAGGTAGGGGAACCTGGCCTAAAATGACATACCCTAAGAAAAATTGGTCATAACTCAACTATTAAGCACAATATTTTTAAAGTCGACCTGTCTACAAATAGCAGAAAACATCTGCTATTAGTGTCAAATTAGTAAAATTATGTTTTATGTAAGATATTTTAATAAATTATATTTTGCTTAAACTATCCACTATGTCATTTTATCCATACTACTTGGATAAAATGACATACTCTATGTCATTATACCCTAGTAGTAAATTTAAACCAGTAACAAATTAATAATAGTGTAAGATCTTTCTTAAAATTTTATTTTGAAATATATGACTCGGTCTGACCCAAGATGATGAACTCTTTACAGTGGAAGGATTGGAAACGTCTTGACGCGTTATTTCATCATCTCCCTTTGAAGTAGAAGGTTTTGAAATTAAAACTTCCTGGAGATTTATTACGTCATCAACTGGATCTTGCTCCTGTTCTTGGGCAATATCTGTCGCTGCTGAAGGTGCAAAAATATGATCTGGAAAAATATTTGAATCAAAGGGTTGTATGCCAGAATGTTTGAAACCATTAACAGCATTTTGAGTAGATGCTGCTTTTCCATAAGCTTCTCCAAATAATGTTGCAACTTGATATTGTGTTACTACCCGCCCTGGGTGGTTTCTTAACCATTTTGATACTTCTTGGTTGTAATAACTTTTTAGTGGCCCAAAAAAGCAAATATCGAGAGGCTGCATCCGATGGGTGCAGTGTGGTGGAAATCATAATTATGCCGTTCTCCTTTGCTAAAGTTACAACTTCCAAATCTTTGTGAGTTTCGTGACCATCTAAAAGAAGTAAAACTTTATTTTCCAATGATGGTTTTGCATACTTAATGAAATGTTTTAGCCACTGATAAAAAGTTTGTGATGTCATCCCAAACCCGAATCGCTGATAAGTCCCAGAGTTCCTGGAGGAGCTCCGTCTATTAGCTCATTTTCCATCTTTTTCTGGTAAAGATCAGGGCTGGTGGAATATAATTTCCAGCAGAGTTCATACAGCAAACAGCTGTAATGTGCTGACCTCTCTCTGCGCTGGTTAATGCTACTTGTTTTTTACCTTTTTTGGCAAAAACTTTTTGGGGTCTTTGAACAGTAGACATTCCTGTTTCATCCACGTTCCAGAATCTTAAAGGATCAATCTTATGTTTCTTAACCATTTCGTCTAAAATTGACTAATTCGTGGTTTATTAAATCCTTGTGCTATACCTGCTGATGTAGATTCGGGATTTCTAAGAGAAATCTTTGGATTCCGTTGGCGAAACCCTCGCTACCAATCCCATCCAGCCCTCCCGTTTTCCACGTTAAATCGATGGCAAATATTGGTAAGCCAGTTTTCTTACATCATCGCAGGTTAAACCGAATAGCATACTTTCCAGATGTAGCAAATATTCCACGAGTTCTCTCTCCTGTTCTAGGGAGAATGTTGTTAGGTATCTCCCTAAGCCCTTGTCAGTTCGTTTAATTTGTTTATTTTTGTTTTGAGCCCTTCGGCGAAGTGTGGCTTGGGGTACACCGTAAATTTTAGAAGCTTTCAACCATCCCATTTCGCCAGAATTTACTGCTTGAATAGCACGGTTCATACTTTCTACTGACCAATTCTGTCTGTCAGTTTGCCTTTTGTATATTCCAACCATTGTTTTAACTGAAATAAAAAATGTGGGGTTTTAAAAAAATAAAATTTCAGGTGATTTCCAAATAATTATACTCCAAGGGTAAAATGACATAGTGTGTCAATTTATCCGAGGACCGGGTATGTCATTTTACCCATTGGTCAGCATTAAACAAGAAGTTAATAGGAGATAAAACTATAGACATTGTGGTAATTGGTGTGTAGGATCGCTACGAGGAGTACATGCTCTACTTATTTATGTCAAAAATGTCACAAAAACTCAATTTTTGTAAAATATACGAACCTCTAAAGATTTCACCTTACAAGTTGGCGCGTAGTACTAAAGTGTCGCGTTGCGATAACACCACTGCGGCTACTGAACGATAACTATAATTTAGTCTGGCGATAGACAATTAGGTAGGGAGTGTCTTAATGAGTAGGGACTCGCCAAATAACGCGGCAATTTTAAAAAAAGGCAACTTTGTCATTTACCCTAGTATGTCGTTTTCGAGATATTTTGATTTAAATTAATCGATGCATCCAATCTTCTTCTCATTGATTCGCGAACTCTTTGGAAATAAAAGTATCAAATAGGCTAGTAAGTTTATTCCAATGTTTTTTTGTGCTGTCATGTTAAAAATAATATCTTGACGCATAGTTAAATGGTTTTATTTATTATTATTGTGATTGTTTGTTAAAAAATGGTAAACTTTACCAATGCAGAGTATGCTGACATACATTTTACACACGGACTTGCTAACGGAAATGCATATGAGGCTAGACGTTTGTATCAGGAGCGTTATCCGAACCGCACAACTCCTAGTTCAAAAACGTTTTCAAGAATTCACGCTCGGTTAAGGAAAACAGTTTTGAGAAAGCTAGTCATCTGTCGGGTGCACATCGGAAGGTAAGAAGCCCAGAAACCGAGGAAACAGTTCTCAATCTGGTAGGAGAACACCCGGAAACAAGCTCCAGAAAAATAGCACTGACGTTAAACATTTCTAATGTTCTGTCTGGTATGGAAAATTTCAATTGATAATTTGTTATATCCCTACCATATTCAAAGAGTTCAGGCACTACTCCCTCGTGACTATCCGTTATGTATCAACTTCACAACAACCATTTGTGGTCAGAGGACAACCCCCATCGATACAGGAATCACATTTCTCTCTTGACGTGTGGGCAGGAATCCTCAGAGATTATTTTATAGGTCCATCCTTTATTCTTTCTTTCGGCAACCGTTGAATAGGTCGGGGAGGGCATAAACCATAGCCCCATAGGTCACCAAACCTTAACAGTTTGGATTTTTTTACCAGACACCTATCCAAAATGAAGAAGAATTAAGTAATCGAATAATTATCTCTTGTAGAACGATTCAAAATACTCCAGGAATTTTCCAAAGAGTGCGAGAATCAATGAGAAGAAAACTGGATGCGTGCATACAGGCGGGAGGTGGACATTTCGAACATTTATTATGATTTTGATTGTGTGTTCCGTTATTTATTGTTTAAAAAAATGTTTCTATGTTGAATATTTTTTTTGTTAATTGTTCCACTTTTTGACAAACACATGCATCGATTAATTTAAATCAAAATATCTTTTTCGTTTAAAAATTATTGAGGAATCGATTTTTCTTCTAGAAAATGTGATACATACATGTACGACAAAGTTGTGACTCCCCAAAAGAGAAAAAGACCTGCAGGCGGCGCCCCCTACAATTAAGGGCCAAACTAAGATAAAATTTGAATTTATCATAATAAAAAATCCTCAAAAACAAATTTTTGTCAAAATATCGACATTATTATAAAAATTATTTACGAAAAACCAAAATAAAAATAAATTTTCAACACCCTGTATATAAAAAATGAACGCCTAGCGGACCCATGCTCATATGCACTTTTCAACTTATAAATAACTGAGGAATCGACCTATAAAATGTCGGACACTTATTACATAACACCCTGTAGAAAAAAGTAAAGAATACTTTCGAAACGAATGGAAAGTAGAATTTATTCTCCAATTTAGTGAACGTACCGGGTAACTGTTCTATACGTGAAACCCCTCGAAGAAGAAGAAGAGGGAATTTTATTTTGAAATCACATACAGACTATCGCTCATGCGTACATATCCATCAAGGAATTATAGGAATCTACCAATTTTTTTACTGTCATTTTTCCGATAAATATTTCACCCCAACGGTAACACTGGTATGCCATTCCCCGCACTGGTATGAGAGGAAGCAATATCAGTATCCCATGCATTTTCTCATAGCAGAAAGGTGTAGAATGGATTGGTCATAAAAAAGCACCAAGCGAGACTCAGGCACGTTCGCAAATAAACCATAACTAAAATACCTATACGAATGGTGCCGAAAAACAGGAGTATTGTTTCAAGATCTTAATTGATTATTAGGAGTTTTCGTTACGGAATATTGACCAATTTTGTGCGCTTCATGAGTTCAATTAGGTATTGGGTTATGCAGCAATCTTTCGTGTTGGATTTGGTTCTAGTGTGTATAATTTCGTGTATATTTTGCATGCATTCGGCGGCATTTAGGTAAAATTTATCACGGATTAGCAGTATGGATCTCTCATTGGCTAGTGCTCATTGTGGGAGTTATGTTAGTAGTCAGACAAGAAAATATGAGGTATAATTTAACTTTGTTAGCTAGGTCGGATTTTGTTCTCGTCTTTTAGGTAGATTTCATAAAAATACTACCTATTGAGGACGTCACCACTTCACTTCAAATAATTTTTACCAATCACGGCCCCAAAATCCAAAAATACCATTAGATCTAAAGTTTATATATAACGAAATTTCTAGACATAAAAATAGGGGCAATTTTCCAACTGAATGAAACAAAATGTTGCTCAAAAATACTTTTTATCAATATCAAATCCAAACTAAAAATGTGGTTGCTACATAAACCTCACCAGAAAATTCATACAAATATTAGGAACTGAATATTTTACATCACTTTTGTATCATTAACACTGTTTATACAGTGAGCACGTAAAGGTTGGAAGAAATTCGTTAAGAGCTTGATATGGCCATTGGGGAAAAAAAGCTCAGACATGTCGATTTTCTTTTTCAGTTGCGCATTTTTTTGGTTTACTCTTATTTTTGATGACGTCATAACTCTTTTTTTTTAATAACAATACCCTATTTTGTTAATTTCTTCAAAAAGAACGCATTTTTCTTGTACGGATGTCATATTTTTTTTATGTTACATAACCGTATGTTCGAGAAATAAAAGTCATTTGATTTATAATAATGTAATTGATAAAAATGACAACAGGACTAAATAAACCTACAAACTATTAAATTAAATGCTCAAAGTGCAAGGCAAGATGTTGAAACTCTTGCAAAACATTAGTAAGGGTAGCAGCGTTAATTAAATTAATTTCGGTCCTAATTATCTCTCTTAGTTCATCAATAGTAGGTCTGTTAACGTAAACTTTTGTTAGTGTTAGTGTCTGCCAATCCATCTATTGAGAAACATATCTTGCTGGTACCATATTGAATTGTCCGGTAGCTGAAGATTTTCAGGATGTGGGTACCTAGCCGCAAGTGTGGGAATTATGTAATGTTGCAGTAAATCCAAATATTTGTCACCGTTCAATGAACCGTCAATAAAAAAAGGTCCCACAATTGTATTACCAACTATTCCTGCCCACACGTTGACTGTCTGCGGGTACTGAGTCTGCCCTTCCATCGCCCAGTAAGGGTACCAGCTAGCGGACCAGCTAGCTAGACAAGCATCTGAAACGCTATTCACAGGGCCAGAACCCATGGGATTAGCAAAAACCGATGCAGGACCCTGATCGACGAGTGGATAAAAAGAAGACACCAACAATATTGGGATCAAACTGTCGGGCAAATACACAGCAAAGTCATGTCATTAAAAAAAAATTTAGCCACTATAATCTCACCTTTAACATATCTGATAAATATTTCATTCTGTTCAGGAATCTTCCCGAATTTCATTAAAACTGGCAAAGTCATTCCCATACATAAAAAAGGCGATACGAATAACATGACAAATTTCCGACCAATCACAGTGCCATCTGTCTTCTCTAAGATCTTTGAATATTCATATTTGAACAGACTGAACGTTTATTTGAATGAGAACAACATCATATCCAAAAACCAATATGGTTTCAAAATTCAAAGTCAACCGCCGATGCGATTCATGCTCTATATTCAAACGTTTTGAATTCAATTACCGGGGGCGAATGCCCTATTAAGTCTTTGTGACCTCAGTAAGGCATTCGACTGTTTGATCTACGAAAATCTTTATGAAAAAACTCCATAATATTGGCATACAAGGAAATGCACTGAATTGGCTGAAAACATTTGTCTCAACGGAAGCAATATGTGTATCATCAATGTTAACAACAATGTAAAAAAGCTATATACATTCAATTATGTAGAGATTAATGTTGGTGTCCACGAATCATATTGGCCCAATACTTTTTTTTTTATATGTGAATAATATCGAATCCATTTCTACAGATGCTCATTCACACTATATGATGTTGTTACATCACTTGTTATATCTGCTAAAACTGGATCATTATCTACAAATCAAACGGTAACTTAATTCTGCAAAATCCTGAACACCTGGTTTAAGGAAAATTCCCTATATTTAAATAATCAAAAAACACACCTAATAAGATTTCATGCTAGACAAAAGAAGTTGCCAGTTTCAACTTGAAATTGGAGATGATGAAATTTCTCCGCGTTCTACGGTGAAGTTTTGGGTGTTCACTTGGATGAATTTCTCAGCTGGAAAACTCATTGTGGAACAATTATATCAAAACTGAACTCTATAATTATCTTCTCAGAAACCTTCGCCTATTCTAGACCAGAAACAGCTAATTATGCTGTATCATACCCAAGTCGAATCCGTCTTCGGTATGGTATTACTTTCTGGGGGGCATCCTCCTCATGCAAAGATGTTTTGTCCTTAGAAAAAAGATTATAAGATGTATAGCAGGAGTCTCAAGAAGTACAAGCTGTAAAAGCTTTTTTAAAAATTTTAAAATACTAACATTACCGTACTTGTACATATTTGAATTATGTGTTTTTATATATGACAACCGAAACTGTTTCATAAGAAATGAAAATGTGCATTCTATTAATACTAGGTGTAAGACAGACTTTCATGCGCCATTATGTAAAAATGCACTGACGTATAATTCCCCAAATGTAATAGGGCTCATATTATTCAATTTGTTCCCCCTTGAAGTGAAAAACTCTAGTACTATCCACAGCTTCAAAATTACACTTAAGTCCTTCCATCTGGAAAATAATTATTACTCCCATCAGGAAATGATAGTATAATAAAATAATGAATGTGTTGTTACTCTTAGTAAACTGTCTTTTTATTTTAAGTTCTATTTTTAAGCCTTATCATGACTAGTCCTACACAATGTACCTTTTGATTGTCTTACAGGATAATAAAATATTTATTTATTATTTATTTATGGTAGGGCATCCAAACCGGACCCTGACGGCTGACCTTCTGAACCTGAACAGAACGAAGGCACGTATGATAATAGGTCTGTTGACTGGTCACTGCGGCCTAAGAAAACACCTAAACACCATGGGAGTACACAGGGAAACCGTGGAGTGTAGGCTATGTGATGAAGAGGAGGAAACAGCCTCTCATATTATCTTCGACTGTGACGCCCTAAGTAGTAGGCGACACAGAACCTTTGGAGAGATCAACCCGGAAACAGGCATGAATCCGAAGAACCTCATCAACAGGCTACTAAACCTAATTAAAGGCACAAACCTGTTTGAATGAGGAACCACTGACGACAGAGTGATACAATAGACCCCAGCTGGTCGCAGTGTCAAGGGAAGCTAAGTGCCAACCCTGTCTCTGGCTCGTCAGCTTTCAACCAACCAACCAACCAACCAAGGGTTCTCTGGTGCCCAGTACCTACAATTCAGTACAGTAACCATTTAAGCAGAAGATGGCCTCATCTGAGAAAACACATTGCCGTATGAATTGCGGATCATTATTACATCGATCCATCATTAATTCACAAAATTCTTGCCTGCGACTTACTTGCACGTTATTCTTTTTTAGTCATTTTAAAACGGACGTTTGACACATTGATTGCTCCAATGCAACTTGACGAGTAGGTTAATGAGGATTTTCTTGCAATGATAATAATACATCCAATTGTTGATCTTCCGTAATGCCTGGACGACATTGCCAAAATTTATAAATTTTGCTTCGACTTTGCTCACCGTCGAACGTGTAATAGGTCTATCGGGATATTTATTGTTAAATAAGTTACAAACCTCAGCTTGCGTACGGGTCTTATCTCCATAACCTATCATCATTGAAATCTCTATGCGTTGCTTTTCGCTTAAACGGGCCATGATGTCGATAACTTATTTATACCACAATTATTTGATAGCTAACTATTATTGTGAAGTCGAATTAATGTTAATGAGACATATTCTTAGAACAGTTGTACAAAAAAGTTTAATCCGATAAAATTTTGAAAAGTATTTCCAGTCAGTGTCGCCGTTGGAACAAAAATTAGAAACATGCGTATTTTAGTATCCGTGAATTGATTTCTGGAAATGTTCTTATGTAACATAAAATAAAATATGACATCCATACACAGAAAAATGCGTTCTTTATGAAGGTATTATCGAAATAGGGTATTGCCTTTTTTTTTTAAATGACGTCATAACTCGAACAGTGATGACGTCATCAAAAATATGAGTAGACCAAAAAATGCCCAACTGAAAAAGAAAATCGACGTATCTGAGCTTTTTTCCCAATGGCCATATCAAGCTTTTGACGAATTTGTTCCAACCTTTACGTGCTTACTCTATTAGGGATTTAATGAATGTGTTTATATTCGTTGGCAAATTTACAAAGGGGCGTATATGGATTTGAACAATTTCTAAGGAGATGCAATTTAGGTTTTTTTATGTTTTCACTATCGGCAGAAAAGCAGGTCCATATCATTGAGTTTTTGTGAAAACTCGGAATATAGTATATAGAATCCAATGCTGGTAAGAAGATAATAAAAAATGTATTTCGAAAAAACCGATATAAGCCTTTTAGTGAATGTGATTTATTGGCCCAATGACATTCTGACGTAAAATACAACCAAAAATGTAATGCTGTTTCAGTCAAACATCAAAAATAAAAAATAATTATATATATCAAATGAATGGTTCTGAGAAACAAATAGATCATTATTTATTTAAATGGGTATGATTTCGGTAGAATGTTTGGTATTCTTCAATCCGAATGACGGGAGTCGATCCTGCACAAAGTGACATGAGAGATTAATACTTTTTCAGTGGCAGCTTGAGCCGAGCAGAACTGAGTTTTTTTACCTTCTTTTTCGATATTTGCACATTTCTTTGTGAGGAGATTGCCTGAAATATTTCTTCAATTTGACTAGTTCTGTAATAGATTTTGTTAATCTACTCCTCATCTACCATAATAGCAGACAACGTATCATCGGAGTCAGGCTTCATTTCATCAGTATGACAAACACATCAAATTCTCAGATCTCGGTGAAGAGTCTTGAAGTCTAGAGAATCACTAAATGTCATTTCATGAACAATGTAGGGATGTTCTCTTCGAAATCACTTTATAATCAGGATTATTGACTGGCTATGAAAATATCTCCAGCCTGTTTTACTGCTGCAGTTATAGCCGAATCGTCCTCATTTTGGCAATGGCATGCCTCAAAGAAATGGAGAGTTATGTTTTCTATATCTTTGAGAAAGAAAGCAAACATTGCAGGAAGTATGGAATTTTTGTTTTGGCCATAGCAACCATCAGAAAATAGTCATCAGAATACAGTCTCGACCTCGTTCTTGTCAAACTTTTCGAAAATAGGTATACACAACTCGACATTTCAG
This sequence comes from Gonioctena quinquepunctata, assembly GCA_018342105.1. NCBI lineage: Eukaryota > Metazoa > Arthropoda > Insecta > Coleoptera > Chrysomelidae > Gonioctena > Gonioctena quinquepunctata. The sequence continues at coordinate 34,709 of JAFIRS010005330.1, read as the reverse complement.
ATGAACCTCGTTTACTTTGGGTTTCATAACAAGTGTAACAGTGGCAATCTCTCGAAGATAAATCATACATTGTGGAATTGAAGAAAGAAAGGCGTTGTTTATAAAATAGAGTACTCTCATTTGATATTGGCAATTGAATGACTTGCTGCAAATCGAAAACATCACTGACAACCTTAGTATCTCTCATTACTCTTTCCTTACTCTCGGACTTCTCACAGCATTTTTTTATGCTTCATGTTTCAAATACTTTTCTTTTGGTGATGATTTAACAGAGTCATCACTATTATTGTAAGTCATCCAAATGTGCATTGATCTTTTTTGAGACAATGGTGTATCAAAATGAGATTGGGTATAGGTAAATGGTATTTGAAGATGAGAGTTTTCGCATATTTTTCACTTTCCGGTCACTTCCGGTTTCACCGGAAATGGCTCCGGTTTTGAATTTTTAAATGGAACACCCTGTATTTGTAACATTTTTGGATTTCTGAGACAATTCTGGATCAAAATGTGACATTTCATTTTTTACGCCTACTTAATTTTTTTAGAGTCACTTTTAATATTCTCTAGGTGGCCATGATCGGACGTAAACTAATCTGAGGACCTCAGGTAATGTCAGAAAATTACAATCCCAAAGTTTTAGTGACTAGTATGAATAAGACAAATTGGCAAAATTACATTTTCGAGTCTAACTATTATTTTTCAAATGGTGACACCATTTTTTGACAAACACTTTCCGAATAATGGATTTTTTATGCATCGAACGATACTAATTTATTTGCGATTGGATTAAAAATAAGAACATAAATTAAATATTACTAAGGAAAATAATGGATAATAGTTTATTTACTTTTGTCAAGTGTGCCATGGATAGCCATAATGCATAATATTTTGCAGTTTTTTTTATCAGATCTTCTTTGGAAAATGAAACACAGATAATGACAGTGATATAAGCTTAAGACAGTGAAAGTTTCTTAATTTTCGTTAAATTTCAGTTTAATTTTTCTTCAAAATAATGTATACTCAAAGTGAAAAAGTGGATATGTTATTACATTTGGAGAATGTCATAGAAATTCAAGGAATGCTGCTGAGTTGTATGCTCAGAGATATCCCAATCGGCAACATCCAGCCCATCAGTATTTTCCGTATGTTGTGAATCGTTTCAGGCAATAAGGAAATCGAGAGGCGGAACAGAGGTTTATCATAAATGAAGAGACTGAGATTAACGTTCTTGCTATGATTGAGGTTGATAAAAGGATTTCTTTAAGAGAAATTAGTCAAGAAATGCAGATAAGTCACGAATCAGCAAAAAAAATACTCAAAAAGCACGGATATCCAGCATTTAAATATCAGTTACATCAACATTTGTATGCTAACGATGGCGATAGACGGGTAGAGTTAACCCAAATATCAACTTTATTCTATTTTCCGACGAATCACGATTTACAAATAATGGTATGTTCAATAAGCAAAATACTCGGTATTGGGCCCAACAAAATCAGCATGCAATGAGAGAGGGCAATTTTCAAGAAAGGTTTGGCGTTAATGTCTGGGCTGGTATCGTTGGGAACAGAATAATTGGGCCAATATTGTTTCAATGGCAGTTAACAGGGGTTAGGTACTTAGGTTTTCTTCAAAATGAAATCGAGGAACATCATAATAATCTACCTTTAGCAGTTTTACGGCGAATTTACTTCCAACAAGATGGAGTACCCCCTCATAATACCAGAGAAGTTCTTAATTACTTAATAGAACATTTTAATAATCAAGTCATTGCAACCAATGGTCCAATACGGTGGCCTGTCCGCTCACCGGATCTCACTGTGCTCGATTTCTTTATTTGGGGATAAGTCAAAGAAAAGGTTCACTATGCAACAGCTCCAGCCACTCTTGGAATATTAGAAGAAATAATTCTACAGGCATTTAGAAGTATAACTCCTCGAATGTTACGAAACGTGTTGAGAGAAACAATTGAACGGGCTGAAATGTGTCTTGAACAAGGAGGAATGAACTTTGAAAATTTACTACAGTGAAAGTAAATAAATTATTATCCATGGCACACTTGACAAAAGTAAATAAATTATTATCCAGTATTTCCCTTAGTAATATTTAATTTATGTTTTCATTTTTAATCCAATCGCAAATAAATTAGAGCTTGTCAAAAATTTTTGTCGCCATATGAAAAATAATAGTTAGACATGAAAATGTAATTTTGGCAACTTGTCTTATTCCTATCTATCATACTAGTCACTAATTGTTGTTTTCTGACATCACCTGAGGCCCTCAGATTAGTTTACGTCCGATCATTGCCACCTAGATGCAATATTAAAAGTTACTCTAAAAAAATGAAGTAGGCGTAAAAACGTTTCAAAATGTTTATTTCTGATCCAGAATTGTCTCAGAAATCCAAAAATGTTACAATATACAGGATGTACCATTTAAAAATTCAAAAAAAGTCAAAGCACATGAAATGTAGAAAAAACTCCCATCTTTCACACGAGACTAGTTTCGAAGTTCATACAAAATCCAATCATAATACAAAGAGTGTTCAAAGATTTCCAATTGAATATCTGTGAGTAAATACACATTTTGGTTAATAAATTCATAAGTAATCATTGCAGTGTTGCCAACCCTACAGTTTTGACTGTAGATTTACATTTTTTTAATCTTCCCAGTGTTTAGTTTAGGCCTCCAAATCTACAGTTTTTCATTTAAGATGTTAGCTCCATCTATTTTATTTGCTGCGTAGTCCGTACACTAACTCACCTTCAGCAAAACCTACCACTTACCACTACCGGACCGGACTACGTAATTGTTAATCGATTTAATAGATTGTGGTAGCGGATAGAGGAAGTAGATCGTTCCATGTTCCATTGTTTGGCAGAAGACATGTTTTATTTCCAAGTTTATTTCGTTAATCTGATTAAAAATTTGATGATCACATTATTTTTTTGTTCATAATACCTTCCCCATCTGTGTGCTATTTATTACTACTATTAAATAATACAAAATAGAAAAAGCTGTAGATTTACCGTTTTTTTATTAATATTTAGTTTTCTACATTTTTTTAAGCATGTACCTATGTAGTTTTACTCTAGGATGGGGTTGGCAACACTTAATCAAGTTAATTCATTGTGGCTTCGTGCTGTTTGAGGTGGATATATTAATCCTGTTCAACCGAATTTCTCTCGGTTTTGTTGGAAGAAAGTATTTTGTCATGTAATTCGGGGGTATATTTTTCTTGATAAAGAGTATCCTTAATTGTTGTTGTCCATTTAACGATTTAATTAATAACGTCCCTTATGGGAAAAAAACGTGTGCGGTAGGTGTTGACTGGTAGAAATCGTTAAGTAATACCAAACTTCTCAGCTACATTAAAAGGTATTTTATTTGAGGCCGCAAATAGCACGAGTTAAATTTCCTAGTGGCAAAATGCTCAAGGGAAAATTTAAAAAAATATGCGATGAAATCCTCTAGCATGAAAAATATTTGATAAGAATATTTCCCGATCACATTTAAAACTAGATAAAATTATCAGAATTCATGTTATATTTTAATTTTCAACGGAGAAAGTTACAACAATTCTTTTCGATCCGAAAAAGAAAAAATCACATCCGAATATTACCGTTCCTAAATGCTTCGTTTTGCAGATTCATGCATTCACTGCTCTTGAACTCACCCAAAAACCTGAATTATATATAAATTTTTCACTATCAGATCAAATATGTTTGTATCTGGAACCGATTAAAACGAAAAAAAGTTCCTTGGTATGGGATCGAACTCGAGCCGACAGCGTGGGAGACTATGATGCTAACCACTGCTCTACGAGGACTTCTATGAATATACAGAAAACGACACAATTAAATTATTCATTGCCTTACTTGAAAAACTGATGCTTTCTAACAGGCTGAAAAAGGTATATTTGGATTGAAATATCAAATCACTGTATGTAGTGAGTTCAAAATTCCTTATTCCATCAATTTTGCATTTCCTATTTCCCTATATAGGAATTGAATGCGTTGACATTTAATTCTGGCAGGACCAAGTGAAGTTGTCACACATACTCGTATATAATAGAAAGAGAAAGAGAGTCGCATACAGGCGTTCACGAACGCATACAGGCGTTCACGAATCGCCTGTAATTGCCCATGATCGGTGTTATTAGATCAATGACATTTAATGATTCATGGTCAATCATGGCCCATTTTGTGATCGTCCATTGGCCGATGGTGTACAGCCGGCGTTACGTTACATTTTCTACCAGTAAACACCTACCGTGAGCCGTGTAAAAGAACTTTTCCAATAATCCACTGTTTTATGAGTACATTGAAATATGGTCTTTTGAATGGCATTCGAATTTTTCGAATAAGTATTGTACTTTTTGAATTATTTTAAATTCCCGGAGATATGTACAGAATCCGACTTTTTTCAAGAAAAATACCCTTGAATTACATGTCAAAATACTTTCTTCCAACAAAACCGAGAGTAAACCGGTTGAACAGGCCTAATATATTCACCACGAGCAACACAAAGCCCTGAGGAATTAACGTGGCAATGATTCCTTACGAATTTATTAACCAAAATATGTACTCACTCCCAGACATTTAATCGGAAATCTTTGAACACTCTTTGTATTATGATTGGATTTTGTATGAACTTCGAACCTAGTCTCATGGAAAGATGGGAGTTTTTTCCATATTTCATGTGCTTTGGCTTTTTTTTAAGCAGCTCTTAGTAGCGAGAAACATTGACTGACTTGTCCGGTTATATAAAAATTGGGGTCATTTTTCGTTTCCGTGTAATTTCAACTGGGCGTTAGACTACAAGTGGAAAATCTCGTTTATCTCCCTAACGACATTCGGATAATTTTTGGATTTTTCTTTTTAACGCCATGGTAAATATTTGCTTAATGGTAAATATTTGCTTAATGGATACTTCATACTTTAGAATTCCTGAATCCAGAATTTCAGCTGTTTTGAAATTTTTATTAGGTTAATATAAATTAGTATTAACACTGTGTCTTTATTCTCTTCAAATATACATGTGGAAGGGATGGCTGCTCTTCCACGTATAAGTTCAACCATTTTCAATTGCAGAAACTGTTTCTATAGGGAGCGAATCAAAAACTAACTTCGCTAACACGAGTGTATATGCGAAGAAACGGAACGAAAAATAATGTGTACTACTCGTAAACATTCTCCGTCAACGAACCGAAGATCAAAAGAGCCGATAGGTTTAAAATATAGGTTTAAAAATATTCTATAGCTGTGTTGTATTTTGATGGAAAATATGGCTTTTTTTACCATGGGAAAATGAAATTTTGATGATTCAATTGCCTATTAATACATACTTTCTCGTTCATGGCATATTTTTTCATTTTAAGTATTTTTAAAATATTTAAATATCTAAATAAAATTAGTTATGTCCGCCTAGGCTGCTCAAAGGATACCGCTTCAAGACTGAGAAACTTGTTTTTTAAGCTTCTGCAATTGTAAATGGTTTGACTATAACCATTCTATCAATATACACTTGTATCAGTGCCGGATTTAGGGAGGGGCTATGGAACTATTAGCCCCTGGCGGTATACTTTGAGAGGCGGCAAAGGGCAAAGAAAAAGCAAGCAGCAATCTTCAAGCAAACGCGCAAATCGCATCAATACAGGTAGCTGGTAGCAAATACTTTTCTTTGAGGAAGAAGAAGAATAAGAAATAAAAAACGCAAGCAGCATTTATTAATGGCGCTTTTGCACAAATATAAAATAAAAGATACTTTTTGCCACATAGAAGTAGCTGTGAAAATGTTCGTATCCCTGATGATTAGTAATGCCAGTGGTGAAAGATCATTCTCAATTTTAAAAAGACTAAAAAAATTACCTTGGGAATTCGATGATAGAGGATACTTTGAATAGCCTATCGATTTTGAATATCAACAGTGACTTGTTGTTAGAGCTAAATTTTGATGATACCATTGATGAGTTCGCATAAAAAAAATCCAGAAAAGTATTTATATAAAAGAAATCATATTTGTTGTTAGGTTTAAGTTTGAGAAGTAAATAAAATTTGTTTCTTTATATGTAATAATTTTATGTTATAGTCATATGTTAGGAAACAAACAATAAATGGGTACTTTGAAACTGACAATTAATTGACATTTTTCTGTGCGCAAGCCTCAACGTTTCGGACACTTTATACGTGTGTGTGTCATTGTTATCCTAACCTTTCTAAGTTCTGAATTTCAATCATAATCTTATTTGTATACAATTATGTGCTTCAACTGTTGTATGTACTAATGAAGCACCATCAATAAATTTTTTATTTAATTGCACTGATAATAATTGTAATAACCAGTGTTGTCCACCCGTATTTACTAAGTGTCCGAAATTTTTGTATTACCCGCTTTTTTAACATGGCGGAGGCGCTTGTGCGTAACGTGTCGTGAAAAGGCCTATAGGCGGCGGCATCATAAGAATCAGCCCCCGGCGTAAGTGAGTAGAAATCCGGCACTGCTTGTAATTATACAATAATACAACAATAGTTCGAGGAGAGAAGGTAATATCTCTATTGATTGGATTATACAGTGCTTCTCAAAAGTCCCCTCCCCCTCTTATTTTTGGAACGCTTATACATAAACAAGTTTGGAAACTGAATATTAAAGGTTGTAAACTTCTCTACTAGTGATGATAGATGACGAAATCGTCAAAGATGGCGTCACAAGGCCATTGTGACCAATAATTTTGAATGGAACCCTACGGCAAGCGACACCTCTTTTAAAAGGTATCGAAAAAACCTATTCAATTATACTAATTTTGTTTGTGTTTATGGTAGTTTTAAGGGCTCATTAGTAAACAGTAAAATTTAAATTCCATTCAGTATGATATTAATTACAGATTTAAGAATCAGTATCTACTTCAAGAAATTGCTCGAAGTGACCTCCATTTACTTCCTGACAGTGAAATATCCTATTTTTAAACTCTTCTCGTACTTTTGCAAATGTGTCTGCGGAAACAGCCTCACATTCTGCAACAATACGTTGTTTTGAAACGTCAATATTGTCAGGTTCAGTAGCGTAAACTTTCGATTTAAGGTACCCCCACAGAAAAAAATCCAAAGGTGCGAGGTCCGGTGATCGAGCTGGCCATTCCGTTGAACCTCGTCGTCCAATCCATCTACCACGATACTCCTCATCCAAATACCATCTTACTGCACCATGATAGTGTGTAGGAGCAGCATCCTGTTGGAATGTTATTTCCAAATTGCCGAATTCCTCTGGATTATCTTCCAAAATTTCAAGGATTAACGGTTCTATTGTTTTGCAACAGCTCCAGATAAACCTCACCAGTTAAATTGGTATTTCAAAAAAGGGGCCCAACGATGTGGTTTCCCAGGATACCTGCCCAAACATTCACCTTCTGGGGAAATTGGGTATGTGTTTCACGAAACAGGTGAGGATTTGCGTTACTCCAATACCTCACATTCTGTGTATTTACATTTCCATTTAGATAGAAAGTACTTTCGTCACTAAAACAAATTGTTTTGACATAGTCTGGCTGTTGGTTAATTTTAGTTTCCATATTTTCACAAAATTCTAGTCTTCGGTCTGGGTCGTCGTCTGAGAGTTGATGAACCATTTTTAATTTGTATGGATGAAATTTATTTTTTTCCAACACCCTGTATACTGTACTTCGACTGACTTCACAGGTAGATGCAACGTGAGTTGTTGAAGAAGTAGGATTAGGTAACTATTACTTCTGCCAGTTTATCAATTTTTTTCTCATCAGAAATTTGTGGTCTGCCAGATCGTTTGCATCATTAATACTACCCGTTGTTTCAAACTTACGAAGAAGCTCCCTTAACACGTTGAGTGCCACCGTGGAAGCGGAAAATTGGGTATATCAGGCCAAATCCATTTTTCATGTGTAGGGCCTCAAATATGTATTTTATCGCATTAAAATGCAATAAAGAGTTATAAAAACTAAATGTTGACATTTCAAGACGTTATTACCAGTATGTATCCACATTGGATACGCACGGCCACAATATCTATTTTTGAATATTACAGCCGCATGTATTCCACCTGGATACACGAACTAGCAACAATGTCGAATTAAAAATAGAACAGGTGTATGCAATAATTGGAGGCTGGAATAAATCTTGCAGTGACTTTTCATTAGTTGTGCGAGGTTTATCGAATGTGGATACTGAATATCCTTTCTGGTTGGAAGTTTATTACTGTTCTAGACATTATTTCATAACACATATTTGGAAAAAATATGTCGTACGAAAAAGAACAATCACGTTTACAAAATTTGATGCAGGAATTGTTGTCGGACGAAAAGAATTCGCTATTCGGGGATGTTTACACATCAGACGAATATCACCCAGAAAGTGATGATAGTAGTGATAGTGATAGTAGCTTACTTTCTGCAAGTTTCAGGAAAAGTAAACGCATGAAAATGAAAGAAACCAGAGCATCTCATCAAGTTGAGTTCATGATTCACTGAGACACTCCAGCCCCAGCAGATGAACCTCCAGCCCAACATTATTTAGAAGAGAGCCAGGGTGCTAGCAGAAAAAGAGGAAGGTGTGTACGATGTTATAAAAAAAACTGAAAGAGGTCTGTAGAAAAGCTGCAGCTAATCAAGCCACACGCAAATTCAGATGTGTTGCATGTAAAAAATATCATTGCTTATCGTGTTTTTTCGAAGTACACAAATGTTTCATCAAATGAAATACTCAAACTAATTGTTATGTTCATTTGCTTCTCAGATTTATATATTCTTTTTCATAATTTAGTGATTCTTGTTGTTCAATAAAAAAACATTTCGTATTTCATACCCACCAACTGAAAAAATCGTCTCCTGAAAAAACTAAGGATAAAATATACAGGCCAAATATGCTTTTGGGTATGCCCGGCCGTAGTGCGAAAGCCCCCATATAGAGATATACGCAAGGCATGCAGCCAACGTCGATACATGCGGCTGAAATAACAGAAATAGTTGTGTATCAGCCACGGATACACACGGCCATGGAAACACCGTATCTCGTGTATCCGTGTTGGATACATACGGCACTCAACGTGTTAAATAAGTCCTCGAAACGAGGCGATCGGGAAACCTCTCATTAAAAATGCGTTCTGCTACATGAATATTTTGTCCAGTTTCACCAAGAATTAGGATCGCTGCTACTTTATCACCTAAAGCACGTACCATTTCGCTTCTTGAAGCACTTAAACGTTCGGCTCACAACAGTTTAACAAATTATTGAAATGTACAAAAATATAAAAAGTACCAAAAGCTGCTAAAACAGTTAAACGTTCGATCAACAATACACAAATTATTAAATGTACAAAAACTTGGACAATTACAAAAACGTCGAATTAGGGAGACTAACAAAAATCTCAGCTTATTTGACAACTATCCAGAGGCGGAGCTTGAATTTGGAATTTCAGTATTAACTGATTTAATTCATCACAGCTTTGCGTTTTTCAAAAGCGAGTTGCCAAAACTGCCATAAACACAAACAAAATTACTATCATTGAATAGGTTTGTTCGATACCTTTTCAAAGAGGTGTCGCTTGCCGTAGGGTTCCATTTAAAATTATTGGTCACAATGGCCTTGTGACGTCATCTTTGACGATTTCGTCATCTATCATCACTAGTAGGGAAGTTTACAACCTTTAATATTCAGTTTTCAAATTTGACTTGTTTATGTATAATCGTTCCAAAAATAAGAGGGGGGGAGGGGACTTTTGAGAAGCACTGTATGACAAAAAACAGAAAATCGCTATTAATTACAGGACGAAATACAACTCCCTCTACTAAAACCGAAATATTGAAACGTAATACCAAGAAACTTCAACATAATTTAGTGTCGTTTCGGCGTGGGCATCTTGTAACTCGAGACACCCGCCAGTGTCGACCTTTACCGACTTTTGAGCACGTCGGAAATGAGGAGTCGCTAACACCAACTATTTCTTTGAAACCAACTACTCTTATTTTACGTTTTTTTTGGTTTCATTCTTCTCCGTACAAATTGGTTCATATGTTTAGAGAGTATGACGCTGATTAGTTCCACATGTATGAAGATTCGAGTTTTTTGCGGCGCGGCGGCCACAGAACAGGGGTGATAAATGGTCGAAATTGTCACATTACGGACTATTACGAACTATAATCGGATTGGCCACAGTGAGATTACACAAAGTAGCCGCATAAAATAGTATGATTCATAAATTAGTCAATATTTCTCTTTCAGAATACTTTTCAATAGAGAATTAAATATAATTAAACAAATTATAACAATTGTTATAGTTCAAACCTGAAACGTTGAAAAACATAATTCTAAAGTCATTACACATTTTGGACAATCTTCTGAGATCATTTCTACTTTCTTACGATAAATCGATATCAATATTACAAACACTTGGTCAATATTTTTTAAATGAAATCTAAATATGTTATTGTAATGTTTTCATTGTCTAAGTGTTCACACAAGACAAACAAGCAGAACATTCAAGAAACGAATATCTGAACATAGAAACAGAAGTTGAATATGTTTTATTGAAGTGTATTTAAAACGAAACATTGTATTATTAATTTCATTTACCTCCACCTGAAGAAGCCATTTAATAGCGAAACACGTGTTTTTTATTTATCTAACTAATTTAGTGAAAACCATAAAGCGTAGTATTTTATCAGCCGCGTTATTTAAAAAACACAAAAGATTACTTTGAGATAAAGGTATGACAAAAATTCTCGTATTTTCCAATAGAATTCAGAAAAGATTCATATTATCAATTTTTTTTTAATGGTTTCATTCAAGATTGGACGAGCAGTTGTCAACCTTTTTAATTTTTTCGGGAAAACATAGCAAGAAAATGGTCGGTTATCTGGAAAATAACAGGAAAGTATATCAATTAGCCTTTTAATAGGGCCAAATTAAGCCGAAAGGGATAATACGTCGCCGCTTTATACTTCCTTGGCGTTACCGACAGTCTCATTATACAGATATATTTGAGTTTTAGGTTATTAAAAAAAGGTTAGACGCGTTCAAATTACTTCGCCTATTTATCATTATCAACTAACCAAAAACAATGCACATTCATCTAATAGTTCTAGCTACATCAAGTATATCAATTAGCCTTTTAATAGGGCCAAATTTAGCCGAAAGGGATAATACGTCGCCGCTTTATACTTCCTTGGCGTTACCGACAGTCTCATTATACAGATATATTTGAGTTTTAGGTTATTAAAAAAAGGATAGACGCATTCAAATTACTTCGCCTGTTTATTATTATCAACTAACCAAAAACAATGCACATTCATCTAATAGTTCTAGCTACAACTGAAATAGAATTGCCTACCAACATGTTTTTCCCATCTTTATTTTCAAAATTTTTATAAATCAAGAAAATTGGTTCTAACGTGTCGATTACATTTCAGTCCTCCATTCGGATTCAATAGAGTTTTTCTTGCGAAACTATAATTGGAGTAAGAAAGTTGAGTGAAAAGGTAAATTATAATTTTATTTAATACAAGAAATATATACCTGTAAAAATTTAATTTGAGATGTAATATCGATTTTACAAATTCTTATTTTTCAGCAATCTTTCTGTTTGATGATGAAAATTATGTACTTGCGAGATATACAATCGATAACGTTTTAATATAGGTATCCTTACTTCCATAGAGCATCAATTATTTATTTTAAAATCTCGTCGATTGCTATAAACTCATGTTGTGACAAGTGAAAATTTTAAATGAAGAATGATTGTATGTCGTTTGTAATGCGATAAAAAATTAATATCTTCCAATAGTCTTTTAACAGAATTTAACAAAATGTTGTACTCTTTCGATTGTTGCATTCGAAAATATTAGATTAAATTTATTTCGCTGATTAGTCGCAAACAGTGATTGCTTCTGAGATTAATAATTAGTTTCAAAGTTTGTAATGGTTAACTATGTAACCGTATTATTCTTCGGATGCAATTTCAATCAACCAGTACAAAATATAACAGATATACGCGATGGATAATCAAGTATTCAACTGGACCACTGTAGACATATGTCGGTCTAATATATATCTTAACCTATTTGAAAAAATGTTCCGGAACAATGATGGTTGGAAATGTCTTGCGTCACGTAAAATATTAGTCGTAATTTAAATTGCAATTTGCAGAACTTCTGCAATTATTTCAGCAGTTGTAAAAATGCAAAAAAATTATATTAGCGGATAAACAGGTTCCGTTTTTCGTATGAGGTTGCAAAGTTACATATCCACTAAGACCGATATTCTCTTTATTTGCAACCACAATAAAAAACTTCTGTAATTATTTCAATGCTTGTGAGTATTGAAAATGGGAGCGTCGATAAAAAAGTTTGATAAATAAATTATGCGTTTTTCAGAAATGGTTGCAAATGTACGTGAATATTTTAAACTTTTTTCCGTTCACTTATCCAATTTGCAGAAATTTTGTAATTTTTTTAAACAAATCACAATGAAAAACAAACAAATGACAATAAACAAGGTTCCGTAACTTTAACAAGGCTGCATATTTAATGCATGTTGTAAAACACTAGTTCTATAGGTATGCCAAGTTTGCCAAACCTTTGCAACTTTCAGTGAAAAAATAAAGCATGAAAACGGTTTTTGCAATTAAAACAATGTTCCGTTCATCGGAGACTTCTGGAAAATTTTATAGTTTATTTTCATTAATGTAATACCATTGGAGTTTGAAAACTTTTGGAATTAATGTTAATTGATTGTCTATATCTACTGGCCTAAATATGGTGGTGAATATGTTGAGAACTGTATGAATTACTGAAACAAGTTGGGTTAATTTGTGTTTGTTGATGTGAACTAAAATACGCAACATTTTTCTCTTCTATTCCTCAAAGAAGTATAGTTTATCCACGTACCAACATGCGTGGTCTTCAAATATATTTTATCCGTAAGAATATTCAATCTTAATATTGAAAATTTATTTTCATCTCTAGAAAGTTGTATCCTTTATTTCCATAAACACCATTCAAACTCTCGCCCTGGAAAGAACTCTTTTGAAAAAAAACAATCTGAATGAAAAATAGAAAACCAGTTCAAATAAAATAAAACATTCAGTTAAATGCCAAATAATCCAATAAAAATGTCTCCCTCTAATGCAGATGAAAGCTTGCTCTACAGTTAAAATTTATGTATAAATCTGGTTTTTATATAGGGGAAGAGGGGGCACGGTGTTATAGTCCATCCAATATCAATTGCAGAAGCTGTTTCTATAGGGAGCAAATAAAAACTCACTTCGCTAACACGAGCGTATATGCGAAGAAACGGAACGAAAAATAATCTGTACTACTTGTATATAGTCTCCGTCGGCACAAAGAGCCCGCTGGTCAACGTGGACTTGAGTGACTGCTGTCTGTTCTACAACCGATTCGTCTGTGCCAATCAAGTCGGACATCAATGCTTGCAGGTGTGTCAATACGATGGGAGGTCATAAATCACGCGTTATATTTGTGTTTTAATAGCTCTGAAAGATTAAAAACCAGTAGCGTCTGTGGTCTTGGTGTGTGCCGATCGAAATACGTTTTAGGATATTAAAATATCTAAATAAAATTAGTTATCTCCGCCACTGCTGCTCACAGGATTTCGCCGCAAGACTTTTTTATGCTTCTGCAATTGATATTGGGAAAATTATACATGAGGTACAGTGTTAAACTGAGCCCAAACTTTTTGAATTTAAACTTCAAACGGTACCGTCGTCATCGTAGTTATAGTTTTCCCAATATCAATTGCAGAAGCATAAAAAAGTCTTGCGGCGAAATCCTGTGAGCAGCAGTGGCGGAGATAACTAATTTTATTTAGATATTTGAAGATTTTAAAAATACTTCATAAATAATGAAAAAAAATTAAAGACAAGCTTTTATTTATACAAATACATTAAGAAAGAAAAATAATTTATTTCAACTAGAAACTAGAATATCCTAAAACGCATTTCGATCAGCACACACCAAGACCACAGACGCTACTGGTTTTTAATCTTTCAGAGCTATTAAAACACAAAAGTAAGTAAGTTATATGTTTTAAAAAATGTTATCGTAATTAGTAGAACAATATTACACGTTGCTTCGATGGTACCATAAACGCATATTGTAGCTACAAACTTGTGACAGTTACATAACCCCAAAAATATTTTAGTTCTCAAAATTATTATTTGAATGTAAAAACGTCGTTTGGGGTACATTTACAATTTATGGAGGGGGACAGTGTTACAGTATAATGGGTGTGGGGCACAGTGTGACATTTTAATTTTCTGATAGTACTGAAAGATAACTTTGGTATTTCTGTTTCAGAACCAAAATTGTTCGTAATAGGAACCACACTAGAAAAATATCCTCATTTACTGAAGATATAATGAAAACAGCCATACTCAACGTAGTAACTAATGGATGGTCAATAAGGGCTGCAGCCATCCAAACCAATGTAGTTCATGAGACCCTAAAGAGGTATATTGTCAAGTACAAAGCTGTGTCTGAGGAAGACCGTGTACATTTCCGATTTACGCCGAACTATGAAATCAATCAAGTTTTTTCCAAAGAGCTAGAGGATCTACTGATATATTATTTGATTACAGCTTGCAAACTGCATCACGCCTTGACCAGAAAGAATATGATGCAATTTGCTTATGAACTTGCGGTGCAAAATAATCTTAGATTCCCAAATTCTTGGCACCCAATAAACAGGCTGGAGTAGACTGGTTGTATGGTTATATGAAACGATATCCTGAATTATCAATACGAAAACCTGAGGCTACCAGTCTGAGTCGTGCAACCAGTTTCAACAGAACAAATATTAACGAATTTTTTTTACAACTTGGTTAATGCTTTCAAGAAATTTCCAAATGGCCCAAGTCCAGAAAATATTTACAATTTGGATGAAACAGCCCCTTACCACTGTTCCCAATCCTCCGAACGTAGTAGGTCCAAAAGGCTTGAAACAAGTTTGGCAGGTAACTTTGGGCGAAAGAGGTGTATTGGTGACGGCATGTTGTTTCATAAAGGCGCTACCTAGGTAATTATATCCTAGTATTCCCCAGAGTCCATTTCAAAGACAGAATGGAATCTGCAGGTGCAGCAGTGAAAACAGGTTGGGTCAACGGAGATCTTTTTATCAATATATTAAAACATCTACAACGTTTCACAAAATCCTAGTCAGAATCCCCTATATTGCTTATTATGGATAACCATGAGTCGCATATTACAATCGCTTCATTGGGATTCTGCAAGACTAACGGAACTATACTTCTAACTTTACCGCCACACACGAGTGGAAAACTTCAACCTTCAGATAAATCAATGTATAAGCCATTAAAAACACAGTTCAATAGCCTGTAATGACTGAAATACTGAACCAATAGCATAATTAGATGATGCATCCGTTCATAATATAAATTCATTATTTTCCGAAAAATCAGGGTATGCGAGAATCGGCGGATGTATTAAGGTTTGTGTTAGTGTTTTTAATAAATTTTATATAATAATTTGCGAATGCTACGAATCGTTTAGTTTCGCTCGAATCTTTTGGGATCGGAT
Organism: Gonioctena quinquepunctata; assembly: GCA_018342105.1. NCBI lineage: Eukaryota > Metazoa > Arthropoda > Insecta > Coleoptera > Chrysomelidae > Gonioctena > Gonioctena quinquepunctata. The sequence goes on along the minus strand of JAFIRS010005330.1, from coordinate 19,132 downwards.
ATTGTTGCATGACACGTATGTTCTCAAAATCCGGTGATATCCCTTCAGATAAGATCACGTGACCCTTCAGATAAGATCACGTGACCAAGGTATATTATCTGTTTTATCAAGAATTCGCATTTATAAAGGTTTCATTTTTAATTAACTTGCCTCAACCGCTGGAGGACTTTGATTAAATTTTGATTCTGACCTGTTAAATTATTACCAAAAACTATTAAATCGTCCAAATAAATGAAACAATGTTCATAATTCAATCCTGACATAGCTATAGTCATCGCCCTCGAGATAGCACTCGAGCTGAGTTTCAACCCCATTGGTAATCTCGTCATTCGATACTGACCTCTATCAGTTGTGAAACTTGTATGGGGTCTAGATGATGCATTCAATTCAATTTGATGATAGCCTTGCGGCAAGTCGAGATGTGAAAAGTACATTGCTCCCGACAGTGAGTCTAAGATTTCATCTATGCACTTTAATGGAAATTTATTGTCTTCAATACGCTTGTTTAAGAGGAGGTAGACAATAACTACTCTCCATTTCTTATTACCAGTAATGTCTGATTTCTTTGGTACCACCATTAATGGTGCTCACCATTCGGATCTCGTTAGATAGCATTTTCTCGATTTGTTTATTTATTTCAGCTTTTTGTGAATGTGGTAATTGGTATGGTTTAACATATACTAGAGTCGCGTATTGTGTCACGTATCGTGTATTGTCTGTTTACAAACATTCGTTACCGTTAGTGGGTCATTCTCCAAGCAAAACACATCTGCATATTTCGCACAAATTTTATGAAGAGAATTTTTTTCTTCTTCACTGAGATCTTTGACATTCATAGACTTGAGCAGGTTATCTATACGCTCTACTGTGAATAGTGTATTTCCGAACGTATGAACATCGTATTTTGATATACTTTCTGTATTTGGTTTACAATTTTTGAACCTGACTTCCTTTTCAGTCACATTTGAAATTCTTACTTCACTGTTGGAAAAGAGTTGTTGAAATAACAAAAAATAAGAAACCCAAGAGGTCCACTAGTATTATTGGTGAAATTGGCAAATTTCGATATTGACGATGTTCACATTTACACATTTGTGACTTTCACACAAATTTTTGCTATTTAACAAATTTAGCAAAGTAAATGCCACAATTAGACTGTAGACGATTTTACAAAATCAGTAGTGCATCAACAACATTCAGTAGATATTTTTTCAGCTTTTTTTGTTAAGCTGACCCAAAAATGTTTTTACAGTGAAGTAATTCATTCACTTTTTTCAATGAATTAACATAATCAAATGTTGGAATCTCATTCTCTTTATGTTGTTGTTGAAATCAAATTTTGTCGATTATTTTCTTTTAGTTTTTCATACTACACCAAAAAAAAGTTTTATTGTCTTTTATTTCTTGTCAAAACATAAATAATATTTTTTTCAAATGACGTCAATTAGTATTCACTATCACAATTTTTTGTTGTGAAAATATCTAATATTTGTTGGTAATATAGTTTTTCAGGAGGGATGGTTTAATAAATCAAGAATATATAACATTTGAATATTTTATTGCTACTATTATAAAAAATATTATAATAAATAATAGTTGAATGTCGATAAAATGAAATTAACATCATTATATCTGAAGAAATGTACAAATAAACATAAAGTAACACAATGAGTGAATGCCAGCTTTATAATCCTTTGGTAAATAATAAATAAATAAATGCAAGAATAAAGATTATGAGTTTGCCAATTTATATTTTTTTACCCGACTGCGGCGAAGCCCAAAAAGACAGTTATGTGTTTGACCTGTACTCAGGTCAAACATAACCGTCTTTTTGGCTTTGCCGCACTCGGGTAAAAAAATATATAAATTGGCAGCAAACTCACAATCATTTTTCTTACACTTACTGCTCTTTACCCTCACGCAGCAGAAGAGTTGAATGCCGAGAAAATAAAATTAAAAACAGGTACCGAGTAATAAAATGTAATAACACCGAAACAAAATGTTTGCCTAAATTCACAATGCATGTCACTATTCCAAAATAATTTCATATTTCGGCACAATACAATGAAAGTTTATATGGCAAATTCAAATCATATGCAACCAGATGCTTCAAATTTTTAAGACTTATCAACTTGTAATTTAATCTTTCTGATTCTTCTACTATGTAAGATTGAGATTTGTCATTGAAGCATTTTGTAAACCAACAATCACAAAAAAATATTGGGTTATTGGTGGCATGAGCACAAATTGCAAATATTTTACAAAATATAGGGCACATTTCAGTAGTCACAAAACTGTTGAGCCTGAAAGTACTCCCGAAAGCTTTTACACTTTTAGTAACCTTCAAGTTCAGTAATTTGGTATCCAATAAAATTTGCAACTCTTCTTGATAAAGTGCATTATTGATATTTTTCAAAAAGCTTTTGCCATATATTGGTTCCAATGACAGGTTAATATTCCTCCCGATATTCCACATATGAGTTTGGTGTCTTGTCGAGAGAGTTTTGCAAACAGTTTTGAAGTTTTTCAAACTATGAATCAAATGTTTGAAATAAGCATGTTTAGATTCAAATCTCATACTCCATAAACCGACAAGCGGACCCATTTTCCTAATTATATCTGGATAATGTATCATCAAATGATGTTTGGGAATAAGATGGTGATTCATACGAGATAAAAATAATTCATGATGATTTTCAATCGATACTTGCAACTTTGATGAGAAGCCAGAACTACTCACAGGACTGAATACAATACTTGTGATTTCTATTAGAATCAATTTAACTTCATACTTCTCAGACTGTTCAACTGTTGATTATGTCATATATCAATAATGGGAAATTTTTTATAAGACACCAAGTCTGAGCTGCACGCTGTCCAATCAAATTTCCAGACTTATCCAAAGGCACAGGACTCGGCTGATTTGAACCATTTTCTATTCCAAAATCAAACAGTCAAACTTCACATTACGTGGACACCTGTTGAACCTGACAAACAAAATCACACTACAAATACCACATTAACAATACGTCTCACAGAGGACAGAGGCACAGTTTATAGCTAAAGAAACAGTTCGCTCACTTGGCGTCGGCACTTTGATCTTTATGTTCCCGTTTGTACACTGCGCAACTCTGATTTTTATCCCTCGCGCATACCGCGTGTTACTGTGTTACTAATACTGACATTTTTCGTATACTTCGAAGAGCGATAATCGCGTACAGTCTTCTGCGCATCCTGAATTCTTTCCCTGGAGTGGATGTTACCTTGGAACATGCATTTGGGCCAAGTGAGCTATAAACTGTGACAGAGGACTGACTGTGACGATGTGCTCTGGGAGCGAATTTTTGGCGCTAATTCGATACTCGCATATGCACGAGAATGCCCGAAGGTGATCAATTCCCTTTTCACAACGAAATAGGATACATTCCACAAATTTATTGGACAATACCATCAACAGTTTTGGTAATCCAACAATTTGCATTTGGACTATATCAGTTGTTTAACAAACAAATTTGTCGATTCCGCGAACTGTTCATAGCTATGAATACCAATAAATGCACATCAATATTCTGAATTTGCAAGAGCATTTGCTATTTTGTTTTAAGTCACGAAAATATTTGCAAAAATATGAAAATTGACAATGGATGAATTTAACTACAGCCGGAGTAATTTGAGTAGTGAATTCCTGATTAATTGTTGTTGATTTTAGCAACATTTTTTCAACAAAACTAGATATTGTTGAAATTAACAACTCTTTTCTAACTGTGTGGTATCCTGTAATCACAGGGTTTAGCGATAATTTCCGCAGTATAAACTCCCAGAGCAATTTTTTTTGGAGCTTGGAAATATTTAATAATTTTGCACCTTGGGGGAATCGTAGTATAATCATCATATTTGGAATGGAGTGTCATTGAAAATTTCTCGCCCTCTATGATAATTTAAAATATATCATTGTCTAATATTGCTGAGTATTTTGGAAGGAAATCTGATCCAATAACGTCATTCATATCATTTCCAAAGTCATTCGCCACATGGTATTATGACCTATCTCACTGTTACCTAACTTCAACGTGATATTTGCTGATCCTAGCGTAAACACTGAGCCGGCTATACCGTTTATTTTTATTCTATTTGTTGTGTCGACGTACTGATTTTTATTCAGACAGGACGCAAATAACCCACTCACAGAAGCTCCCGTATCTAATAAAAATCAGTCATTCAATTTTTCGTACATACATAATTCAAGCTTTTCATACACAACACCACGCATTCGTCTACACGCTCACTAATAGGCACGAAAAAACTGTACGGTTTGTTTGGAAAGAATTATTCATTTCAGTTCTAGGTGTTATTCATGAAAAAACCCCGTTGAGCTGAATTAAAATTTCGATGATTGTTACTTCCAACCCCCCTCTAAAATGTCCACGAAAATGTCCACGGTTTTGTTTTCTGTAGGTCTGTAGTTATTATTGTTATTTGAGTTGCCGTTTCTGAAATTATTTGTGTTTGAGTTATTGAAATTTCTAGGTGCTTCCCTTGATCTCGATTCGTTGTGTTGTTCTGGTTGGTGACTAAAGCTTGATCGTCCACGCATGTGAAAAACCTGTGACCAAGACGATTATTGGGTCTTTTAACTTGCTATAGTTTCTCGCTTTTATTACTGTACTCGAATCGTGATTCCGCAGCCCATTTGCAAAGGCATTGAGAGCGATTTTTTCGTTCGTTCCCTTGAGAACTTGCATTGCTTCGTCGTTACCTTCGGACTGTGCTTAGTCAAATTGACCAGTAGTTGTTCGATTGATTTTCCAAATTCATCTACAGATTTATATTTTTGTTTCGCGTTATGTAATTCAATTGATAAGCTTGTTGCTGAATGTTTGGTCAATAAATGAGTTTTGATATCTTTAATCAAATCATCATTTGACGGATATGTTGAATCTAACCTGATTTTTGCGCTTTGGGACAATCTAGTTTTTAGTACATATTTTGTTAGTAATGACTTTCCATCGTTATCTAAAAGACTATCGTATAAATCGATGGCATCGATTAATTGTTTTACTGATTCTTCACTACGTTGATTACTGACAATTAGCTTGAAGCTTTTCTGAGATTAAATTTTTCGCCCATATTTTTGGTTAAATTGTTAATTTCAGGCGTTTGATTTGTAATATAGGATAATTTTCTAATGTTTTTAAATTTTTTTTACTGTTAATTAAATCCAAATCATAATTTCTTTTATTAAATTTATTTTTCAAATTTCTTGAATCTAGCTTTTTCTATCCTAGCAAATTCATCAAGTTTATTATTTACTGTTCTCAAATCTACACGTCTCTCTTTATTATCTTTCACTAAATTCCTATTTATTACTTTGAGGGCTCATTTGCTAGTTAAGGCGTGGGTAAAAAAAAAGTGTGTACATTGAAAGAGATTAAGAAAAAATACGAACTCGTTATACGTCTTATTTCTTCGCCGTCGAATCCATGATCGCTGCTTCAAGTAGTAGTAGGGCCTGAAGGCGGAATGCCTGAGTAATACAGATGTAACACTGATTTTCCGAAAACTGTCCATTAACTTGTTTCACTGCACTATACCAATTCCTGGCTTCGTATTTTCTCTCTTCTGATCTTCTTCTCCAACGTTCGTTTGTACTGCGAAGATAACGCTATGCATAGTAGTTCAGCTACGGAAACAGCACTCGTTTTTCCCTCAGCGGACACTCCACCATTGTTCCCTGCTTGGGCTATGATTACTTCTTCTTTGGACGGTGTTTTTTCCATTTTTGGATGATTATCTAACGTCTAATTTTGGATTTTTCAGTCTCTTCTGGCTGTTACTAACATAGTAGGACTGGCAGGATCGCCATGTAATAAAGTTAGGTTCGTTTTTAGTAAGCTGGGAATAAAACATCTTCTCGATTAAACTGTCTCTATTTTACGACGTGTACTCAAACATGGCTTCGAATCGAATTCACTTCTAATGTTCCAATTAATGACAAATGTTTTGTTACTTGCTAATATTACAATAATAAAATGCATCAAGGAGAAAGCTGCGTTGGCTACTTTTTCGGTATTCCAGTTTCAATGTTTTATATACAGGGTGTTTCATAATTGAATGCTGATCCTATAGGGCGATAACCCTTGGATGATTTTAAGAAAAATGTTTCTTATGAACATAGGTCCGCAACCGCTTTATTTCTGAGATACAGGATGTTGAAATTTAACAAAAAAATCAGTTCTTCCCCAATATCTCTGAAACTGCTTTGGCTTTCATTAAATGTCTGGGCTGAAATTATTGGAGATCACCTAATTGGACCTTTTTTTTACCACGCAGATTAAATGGACATAATTATCGCCGATTTCTTGAAGATAATTTGCCAATTCTGTTGGAAGATATTCCTATTTTAATGCGAAATCGCATGTGGTTCATGCACGATGGTGCACGTGCTCAGTTTAGTGCTCTGGCACGCGAATATTTAAACCAAAACTTTCATAATCGCTGGATAGGTCGTGGGGAAACAGAGTCATGGCCAGCTAGATCCCCAGACTTAAACAGTCTTGATTATTTTATTTGGGGACAACTTGAGACTTTGGTGTACAGTCAACCAATTGTAACTGAGGAAGAATTGCGAAACCGCGTAATAGTTTCCTGTGAAGCAATAAGGAATAGTCCAGGAATTTTCCAAAGAGTACGCGAGTCAATGACAAGGAGGGATGAAGCGTGCATACTTGCAGAGGCGGATATTTTGAACAGTTGATTTGATTTTGGTATTTTTTGTTCATAATAGTTATGTTTTAAAAAATAAAAAATGTATTTTTATGCGTACTCATTACAAAAACTGAATAATAGTTACCATAAAATTATAAAAATCTTGCCTAGATCCTTTGGTTACCACAATTGTGAAATTAAGACTAAGAGAAAGAATCGAATAGGGACAGGCAAATGAATGTATTTTATTTTCTAAATCGAAAACCATCCGCCGGACGAAAAGAAGGCAAGAGACCATTTTTATGAGAAGATAGAGGACAATTACAAAAATAATATTTATTTGAAAAACAGCGGTTTTAGAGATATTGGGGAAGAAGTTTTTTTTTGTTAAATTTCAACATCTTGTATCTCAGAAAGCGGTTGCGGACCTATGTTCATAAGAAGAATTTTTCTTAAATTCATCCAAGGATTATCGCCCTCTAGGATCAGCATTCAATTCTTTTTTTTTTTTTTTTTTTTTTTTTTTTTTTTTTGGTTCTTGCACTTCAATTATGTAATGTGCGACACTGCTCGATTTGTTTGAAAGCAATGTTTTTTTTCTTTGAGTTATATTACCTATCAATGTAACTGAACTAAAATGAGAGTTTTTTTTTCTCATTTATATAATTTTGCAGAATAATACTGTAAGAGCAGGAACGCTACACGTTTACGTAACTGTTGACTAGTTTTGTAGGGCAGCGTTAATTTTCTCTTTCTCTGAATTTATTCTATTCTATTTATTTCTCATTCTTTTCCTCCACATCTCTCCTTCTTCTTCTTACTCTTATCATTTCACCCATACTAAAATTTAATACACTTTCAGATTATGCTGAACGTATGTCATTTAAACATTAGATCGCTACTAGCACATTTTACTGACTTTCAAAATAAGATTCTCGATGCGGATTTCGATGTTATTGGAATTTCAGAGACATGGATGCATTCAGGTATAGACAGCAACAATGTAAGTCTTAATCAATATACTTTTTTACGACAAGACAGGCCCACCAGAGGCGGAGGTGTTGGTCTTTATTTGAGAAACAAATATAAATATGAAATAATTTTCAGTCAATGTGGTGAGCATGTAGAGTGCATTTGGATAAAAATTTCTATGGGTAAAAAACTTCTTGTTGCTATAGGCGTAGTCTACCGACCACCAAATTCAAATATTTCAGTTTTTTGAGGAAATCGAAGAAATCTTCACGAATATTTTCTCCAATCACAATGATATCATCATCATGGGTGACTTCAACATAAATATGCTTGACTTTGATACAAACAACACGGATAGGTTTTCGTCTATTTTGGAAATTTTCAATTTTAGGCAAATTGTCACAGAACCTACACGAATAACTAGTACATGCTCCTCATTATTAGACTTAATTATTACGAATTGTGAAGATATCGCCGAAGTGAAAGTTTATGAATGTGATATATCAGATCATGCACTGATACAGGCCAAATTTCACATTGGTGAAGGTAGACAACCACAAAATCAAATAGTTAAATATAGAAATATTAAGAATATAAATATTGAAGATTCAGAAAAAATTAAAATAAAATTGTAAATATACTCCTTGGATTACTGACAACATCAAATTGAAACTGGAAAAAGCTCTAGCTAGATTCAAAAATTCAAAACTTCCACAGCATTGGTCATACTATAAGGAATTGAGAAATCTGACCAACGAAGCTATAAAAGCTGAGAAAAGGGCATACTTAAATTTCAAACTAAGTAACACAGATATCAAGGGTAAATGGAACGAACTTAAGAAACTGAATGTCACAAAGAGTGGAAACAAAGAACTACCAAAGCAACTGAAAAACGCCGAAGCTATTAATAATTTTTTCCTAAGTTCTTGTACTAATGGGGGTCAACCGAATGAACACTTAATTAACTTTATAACTCCAACCAAAAAGAAGGATTGAACGAACAGTTTACTTTTTCATTGACTAGCAAATTGAAACTTCTAAGATAATTGATAATATAAAATCGCAGGCTTATGGTGATGATGGAATAAATATTACCATTATAAACCTTTGTGGACCCCTCATTATATCTACACATTATAAATGAATGTATAAGTCAAAATTACTTTCCCAACTTATGGAAAAGTGCAAAAGTAATACCCATAGCAAAAACTAGTAATCCCCAGAGTTATAATGACCTGAGATCAATCAGCGTCCTTCCCTCATTTTCAAAAATTCTAGAAAAATAATGGAAAATCAAATCAGATCTTACGTTGATCAACATAATATATTACCATTGAAACAGTCTGGTTTTAGAAGCGGCCACAGTTGCGCTACAGCAACATTAAAAATAATCGATGATATAATTAGAGCTCTCGATGGAAACAAAGTAACAATTTTAATATTATTAGACTACTCGAAAGCATTCGACACCATAAATCACCGAATACTACTCTCTATGTTGCACTATTTTGGATTCAGTGATACAGCTATAAGTATTAATTTCATCCTATTTACATGACAGAAGACAGAAGGTTACTCTAAAGTGATACATCCTCGAATTGGCAGGAAATAAATTCAGGGTACCGCAAGGTAGCATTTTAGGACCTTTGTTTTACACCCTTTACACATCCACTTTCACTGAAAACTGAAATCCTGCAACTACCATTTTACGCAGATGATTCTCAGATATATTTCTCCTTTGATCCACCAAATTCGCAGAGGCCTAAACTGTATCAATAGTGACTTGAATGCAATTTTGGAAGTATCTGCCCGATCATATGTTGAAAATCAATCCCAACAAGTCAGTTGCTATGATATTCGGGACCGAAAATATTTGCGAGCAGGCAAAAGTTACGATCTGAAAATTGAGATTTCAAAATTAATTTCAAGTCTCACTCTAAAAATTTAGGGCTTATTATAGACTCTAAGCTTAGATTCACTGAACATGTCACTTATAAACTCAAAACTGCTTTGCATCTTTGAAATTGATATATCCGCAAAGGAAATTCTTAAGTACAGATGTCAAAAAAAATATTATGCGATTCACTAGTTTTGTCCCACTTTAATCACTGTGATGTGGTCTATCACAATTGTTTAGATAGCAATGACATAAAGGCGTATACAAAAACTACAAAATTCATGTATGAGACTAATTTTTGGTATAAGAAGTAGATCCAGAATTTCACAAACTAAAAGATTTAAAATGGCTCAACATGAGCAACCGCGACGCCTACACACAGCCTGCACTTTTTTAAAATCATCAAGTATAAAAATCCTCCCTACTTACATGATCATTTAACTTATAGAACTGACGTACACAACTTGAATTTAAGAAGGAAATTGGTTTTGAGTATTCCTGCTCACAAAAGAATTGTTTAAGCGCTCATTCTCATATAATATATCTGATACAATCAATTACATAAACACCTGGAACCCCAACTGTTTCGACCTACCGATCAATACCTTCAAAAAACATTCAAAAAACATTTATTTCTTGCTCAGCACAACTAAAAGTGATACAAACAGAAGCATTCGCATCGAGAATCTGAGGAAATGTTAAAAATGTGCACTTTCCTGACCTCATTTCTCTCTCTTTTCTCTCTCTATCTCTCAATCTTTCTATCTCTTTCTCTTTTCCGCCATTACTTCGCTGATCTCATCCTTCTTCTCGGCCCTATCAACATGACTTTTTTCAAATGAAGGCCTTGGTGGAAGATCAGATGCGAGGTAACTTAGCAATCTGAACCAAAGGCCATTTGCTCATCACATAGGTACCTACCTACAGATTTATAAATATATGTTTTTTTTTTCTAAATGTTATGAAATGTGGTGTGCAATAAACGAATTATTATTATTATTATTATTAATTATGAAACACCCTGTATTGAAGTTGTTATTGTTTCGAAATGCATACAGGATTTGTTGTACCAGTACACTGCATTTTCCTTCTCCTTTGTTGATTTTATGTTGCCATCTGAAAACGGAAAATTTAAAATTGTCTTTTTTTTTCAGAAAACCAAGTTCAACAATACGGCGAAGTGAACCAACTGGGAGGAGTCTTCGTCAACGGTCGCCCTTTGCCGAACGCTGTTCGATTACGCATCGTCGAATTGTCCCAAGTCGGGATAAGACCCTGTGATATTTCCCGGCAGCTCAGGGTATCTCATGGATGTGTATCCAAAATCCTTGCCCGGTACCATGAAACGGGATCGATTTTACCTGGTGCCATTGGCGGTTCTAAACCTAGGGTTACAACGCCAAAGGTAAAAAAATTGTCAAAATATATTTTTTAAAGATTTTTGACATTATATTTCTCCACTTGAAATGAAACAATTGAAATCTCACCGAAAATTCGAGAAAACTCAAAACAAAAATGCTTTCAGATACAAAACGATTCTTTGAATGATATATTAAACAAAAGAGTTTTGAAACTCACCAGAAATCTCTTTCGTAACAAAAAACTTACTAGAGTTTCATGACCGACTATGAAATTGAAATTAAAAGAATCCATCTGAAAGAAATTTTTATTAGAAATCTCCAGATCTAAAAGTTTTTTTTTCAATTTTTCGGTAAGATTTAAATTTTTCTGATGAAATGGAGAAGTAAAAAGATACATATTTCCCCAAATTCATATTGTGTCTATAAATAGTATATTTCGAGTCGAGAAAATAGGCTTTTTCCGTGCGTAAGCGATAAGTTCCCGTGGAAGGCGCAGCCCATAGACAAATTAAAAATAAAGAGACTGTTTGAAACATTGGCGATCTTGACCACCAAGTTTTTGGTACGGCCAGTTGCGCATGGAGGCGCTGCCCGCAATAAACAGACGACTGACATGATAATTTTCCAATTTCCATTTGTCAGAAAATGACAAACCACGTAATAATTTCAGAATAATTCTAATGTTAATTGTCATCGAAAAATCAATTATAGAAATTATACTATGGACTTGAATTATGAACCCGACGTCGAAAATGGAATATTTTGTTATTCGAGTTGACGCTGAAATTCCTCGAAATATTCTTTCACAAGGTAAAATATAAGCTGCTTTTCACAAACTGATACTTATTTCCATCCATCAGTTGCAGAAATTTGTTCACAAACTGATACTTATTTCCGTCCATCAGTTTCCATTTCCTATCACCATTTGAGGAAGTACGAAGATTATCATCAGACTGGAGTATTTGTTAAGTATACCTACTCGTTCTCCTTTGTGCTAATAAATGGACAAAATTATTGAAGGTTTGTTGTAAATGTAATTTGTTTTTATTTTGGTTGATTTGATGAAGACTGAAGAATATTTTTAATTTTGTTGTTTTTCGGAGTTTTATTATTGTTTTGTCTGTAGTTGTACCTTGTCCTAGATACAATAAAATGTGTTTTTTTTATTGGTGCCCCTTTTTACCCATTTGAAGCACGCCTCAGCGTGTTTAAATCGAACTTTAAAAAACGCGCGTTTTTTAAAGGTAACCATGACAACATCAACAAATCGAGAAACGTGAAGTCTAAATGACAAATTTTTGATTATTGATCTGACAGAGATTTTGTAACGTCAAAATATTACTACAATTCGTTCATTTATATGTGCTCCTCCATCCATTTGATGAACTTTTCATATTCTTTTATATATATCACTGGATTTTCGCGGTATTAACCGCGATTCTGCCTCACTATCCAAAAAAACGATATTAGAATAATTCATTTTTTTAGCCTGGTGACAACAAATATTGATCTTTGGTAAAAAAATTGCAAATGAACGTTTTTCTCATTTCCATGACAATTGAACGGTATACTGTTGTTACATCATGAATTCAACCTTCTTGCATTATTAGTTCTTATTTCTATTATTTGTAGTAATAATACCAGTATATATGATTTCAAAGTGCACCAATAAAAAAAAATAACGTAAAGTATTCGTGGATAACTGGTCTTAAAAACACTTGCTCTATTTCGAGCACTCCGGCTGCGCCGTCGTGCTCGAAAAATCGCGCGTGTTTTAAAGCCCTTTTTATCCACTTATACTTTAATATACTATTTTATAGTGTTCAACTTATTATTCTTGTTTTATAAGATCTTTAATTTTGTTCTTGATATCATGAAATAAAGATTTACTTTGAAACTTTATTTTAACCAAATGAACTAACAGATTCTACAATCGATTACTTTTTTCTTGATATCGATAAAGATTTACGTTTACACAAGAATGGCAAATCGATCACTTATAAAATATATACCATATCAATCATATAAAAGTAACACATTTGAAAAACCCGCCTTATCTCAATCAGTTTTACCAACTGTACTTAGTTCGGCCAGTTGCGAGATATGTCGCCACTGTCTAAACGTGGTGCCAACTTTTACTGCAGGTTTGACAACTCTCTTTATTTTTAGTTTCTCTATGGCGCAGCCGAACACGGGAAGTCGTGCAAGCACGGAAAAAGCATTTATGGACGTGTAATGAACGATATTTTTCATTATATCTACCTGAAAACCATAGATTGTTAAGAAACATTAATTTTTAAAGATTAACGAACAAAAACATGTATTTTTAATTTTTATTAATTGAAATATTTATGGAACAATTTGTGTTGTTGTAAATAGCTAATCTTTTAGCAGCTACTTCATTTTCGATAACTGTAGTTGATAAAGTCGAAGGTGCTACTATATTAGTAGAAGTATTCAGTTTTTTATTTTCCCCCACTGCATTGTATTCTGATGTTGGCGTTGTTTTTACTGTTCTTGAATGGCTGAACTATTACGAGAAACTTCAATCTTTCTGCTTACCGATTCTTCGATGTAGCCTTCAGCCACAGTCGAGGAACGCCAACCTCCATTCCTTTTTAAAGTAAACAAATCTCCTCCGCCCTCGACAAACATAGATGCTGAAGATCGTCTAAGCCGTGTCCAGTATAATCTTCCGGATTTTCTAGGTTCAGATATTCAGCAATCTGCTTTGTTGTACCACTGATTGTATGTCACCCTGTTGAGCAAAACATCTACCATTACGATATGCAATAAATAATCTTTTACTATTCATGTGTTTAGGTCTTAGATCAATATATTCACGATAAAAAGTGCATGGATCAAAGGGACATCCTTCCTTTGTAATTGTGAAACTTCTTGATTTGTGATCTCGAAGGAATACTATCAAAAACCGCCCATTATCTTCCACATCTTCCAAAGTCAGACGAATCAAGTCATCTCTTCGGCAGGCCCCGAATATTAAAATTACTTTACTTAATAACCACTTCTCGTCTGGTGCTTCAAGTATGAATTTGGCGATTTGGTCAGCAGTTAATACTTTGGACTTTTTCGGTGTGTAACCAACGCTTTCTCGTTTGAGAAATGCAGTAGTTTTTGGTAAATTATTAACATTTACATTTTCTTTTACTTTTTAACATTGAAAATTGACTCCATAAAGTTGAAGCTCTCATGGATTTGCTTTTTTCTGGCAAATAAACGAGAAGAATATCATCACTTACATTTATAACTTTCCTTTGTTGGCGCCAGTTGCAAAATAGACGATACTGGTTTTCATATCTCTCACGTGACTTTTTGGGCAGTAATTCTGCACTTACTTTTGCCTCTTCACGAGATATTTCTTCCTCTGGTGAAATCATTTTTAAATATTTCTACTGAAAATATGCAAATATTGTCACAAAACAAGCGTTATTTACCCCGTTGCTAAGGAAATATACAAACAATTTGCGATTTGTAGAGAACTGTCAATAACATGCGGGCGCACGGAAAAAGCCCACTTTCGGTGCGCTAAATAAGCATGTAAATATAGTGTTTTCAGATACTTAGGTATAATGAAAAATTTATTTCTTCAGCAAACTAGACAAAATATAGCCTACATTTATTGCCAAGAAATTCTGAAATCCCTCTTCTCCTAAAGTGAGCTAGATCAAACCTCTAGAGAAACAAATGCCGCCAAGTGCATGGTTGACAAGGATTCCGTACCGTGAACTATTTCATCACTATTACACCTAAAATAATCACTATATAGGTCTCTTGTAAACCATAGATAAAGTTACATAGTATTTTAGGATAAAAAAAGATTGCGTCATTTTTTATCCAAGATAACAATGTTGTATTTCCCAATAAAATGCGTTGAATATCGATGGAATTGCTATAATTTAATTTTAGAAGTTTTCTACTCTGTTAGTAAGCTGTTAGACGTTGCCGGACTACCGACGTTACCGAACGCTCAACAAAATATTCATGTGACAGCTGTGACTTTTATTGTTCAGTTTGTGCATTATTTAGTTTGATTCTTTAGATATTTGTGTTCGTCAGTAAAAAAGGTTATTTCAGAACTAACTAATCGATACTTTAAATAATACATGTGTTGATTTGCTTGAAATATAAACAGAGTGTTCATAAAATCAGATATGGAATAATCTGCGACTGAAATCTTAAATTGAATAGAAAGATTTTTCTGAGGATTGAAAAATCTACGACAATAATGAAGTTATTTTTGTGATATCTAACACATTCTAATCTAGAATCCAGTAGAACAATGGAGTTTTCTAATGTTGATGAGTACCTCAGGGTTGTGTTTTAGGCCTAGTGCTTTTTCTCCTATACATCAATCGAATTGAATCTGTGGTAACGAATTCTCACCACTCTGCCTTTGCGCATCATTTATTGCTGATTTCTTCAATATTCCCCATCTATTTTTTAATACTGATAGATATTGAGATTTCATAATTGCTAGTGAACTGAGACCGTTCCTGCATGAATCGAAACTGGAAGTCATACCATCATAACTTTGCATCCAAACTAAATTCATTGGACTTTATTTTTCTGAATCTCAGGAAATTCATCAATGGAGAGCTGTTGTAGATTGTATGGGGGTCGATATGGCTGTTCAGCATCTCTGTACCTCGACCTATAAGATTTTTTGTACATTACCCTCAATCTATTCGAGGCCCAGGATTCCGAGACTCCTTACGAAGTTTATCAGTTTCCTGGGAGCTAGATTCCTGATGTCTGAGGGTGTTATCGGAACCCTTTCGAGGAACTTAAGCCTTTTGCAAAACAATGCTTGGCAGTCGGAAAGCAGGTGTTCTGCAGTTTCAGAGAAATTCTCGCAGTAACGGCATATTCCACTGTTTGATCTGTCCATGCTTTTGAGGTGATACCTCAGAGGACAATGTCCAGTGAGCAGTCCCGTTACCAGTTTCAAGTCTTTCTTGTCCAACTCGAGAAGCTGTTTAGCTTTCCTTGGCGATGGGCTCAGAAGTCTTTCCAATTTTCTTTGTTCTAGAATCTCATCCAGTGGTTTTTAATTTGGTCAGTTTCCCAGCGCCGAAACTCTTCTTTAATGTGGGCTTTGGAGACCCACATCAGGGTAACCTGATATTCGTAGCCAGTTGTCTTAGGGAGAGTTTGCAGTCCCAAGCCAGTCGACTCACAAGTATGTGACTTTAGAGCTCTTAATGATGGTTGGCTCTCTTATAGAATATAGATCTTTGCTCCCCGGGAGCCTCGTGCAAGGCATTCTTGGGCACAAATTTCTATAGCATGGATTTCTGCTTGAAACATTGTTGGGGCTTTGCCTAGAGATTTTGAGAGCCTAAAATTTGGACCCGTTACTCCCACTCCAGCCCTTTCGCCATCTTGGAACCATCAGTGTACCATACTGATGCATTCCTTTCTAGTGGAGGTCCGTTCGTTGTGAATATATGGTGGTTTATAACCACTTCATAGTTCACTTCGAAGTCGTGCCTAGCTGGCATGATATCTGATGGCTTGTACCTGGATTCTAGGGGAATATTTTCCAGAATCTTCAGATGTCCAATCAGATTTCCAGCCTTCAAGTTTAATGCCTGGTGTAGTCTCAAGGCACTCACTGCCGCTTCCCCCATTACACACAAGTGTAGTGGCGGAAGGTTCAGCATTACCTCTAGGGCTGCAGTGGGGCACGTGAATATTGCCCCTGTGATTCCCAGATAGGCTAACCGCTGCACTTTCTGCAGCTTGATTTGTGCCGAGTACTGTTGGTTTGATGATTGTTTGGTATGACCAAAATATAATTTTTGAGGTGTTACCGAAGGCACCCTCTATATCAATGGATGCACATAGAGCCATTTCTTTGGCTATATATGTCTTTTCAATGCTTTCAACTAAGCATTGGTTTGCCTGCTTGATAGGTGAACTTCGGTCTGTCAAAGAGGATTTCACTTCCTAATTAACAGTATATAATTATATAAAGAAAGACCATTGGGGAATATTCCGTCCTTTCCGGCCGATTTAAAAGGTTTGAAGCTTTTAACGGCCCATTTGATCTTTTGGTTGGTGAAGATTTTACCCGCTAGGCTCATGCTGGATCTATTGGGGTTTGTGACAACCCCTTCCAGCTGACCACTCTGCAGTTCGTCTTCAACAACCTTGGACCCAGTAAAGTGTGTTTGGATGAGAACACTTATGCTTTCCTTTTTTGGTTTTCTGCTTTTTGATAAGACCGATATGGTATGTTCTTTCTGGAAGCAATGGGTGGTGGTTATCCCGTCGCACAGTGGGCTCCATGTTCTTCTTTTGGATTTTCTGAGTTCTTTGTTGTATTCAGAAAGAGCTGCTTTGTAGTATTCCCAGTGTCCCAGACTTTCAGCTCTGTTGAAGAGTTTCCTGACTTTTTTCCTAAGTTTGGCTAACTCTTTATTCCACCAAGGCACGTCTCTGTTGACTGCCTTTTGTTTTTCTGGGCAGCTGCTTTCATATGCTTTTATTATAGCATTCTGAAGCTGCTTGAAGGCTGTATCAAGTTCTTCAGCTGAATCGATCGATGTATGCATGCTGGTCCCCCAACTGCCTCTCAAGATGCTCTTTATAAACATCCCAGTCGGTCAGTTTGGGTATCCTATATCCCTCGGAGCGTGTTTCCAATGACTCGAATCTTGATGATGATCCGACATCGAGGAGTCATCAGATACATGCCAGTTGCGAATGTGATTAGCTATAAATGGATCTCCAAGGGTTAGGTCAAGAACCTCTTTTCTAATCATTTATAAAGGTGGGTTTGTTACCTTCATTGATAATATCGATGTTAGTAGCTGACAAATATTCTAAAAGGTTCTCACCTCGTGCATTTGTGTCTGTGCTTCCCCATGTAAGATGGTGCGCATTCGCCTCGCAGCACAGAATGAAGTGCTTTGACACCATCGGATGAGGCTTTGGACTTTCTCTGGTGGTAGTTGTGTTGTCCCTTATGAAGTATGCCGAGGCCATAACGATCCGCCTCTTGCCTGCTTCAGTTGGCACTTCCACAATAGCGGTTGCTAAATCTCCAGTGATGAACTCTGGAATAGGAGTAAATTCAGTTTTATAGCCAAACTCATAGTTTATCACAAACCCCGTGTTTCCTTAGTCTTCCGGCTGACTGATGGTCAATCGAGAACGTTAGGAGTTCTAGAGGGCCCTCGGATGCTCTCCTTGGTACCCTTCTGTTTGTTGCGTTGGGGCTTTCGTTTTGAGCCTCTATTAATCCAAGGATTTTCTCCGACGAGTATCTCTGGCTTCCAGATAGGTATACCACCAAGATTTCGTTGTGAGGCATTTCTGCCTCTTCAACTACTCTCAGTTCAGCTCCCTCCCATGGTTTGATGTCCTCGATGGTGCTTTTCAGCCACTGCATGGTGGTGTTATCGGCACACATCAAGGCCAGTTTTGCGAGCTGTGAAAATGAGTCTTTGTGGCCGCCTTTTTTCCTGACTCGATGATTTTATCCAGGATGGTCTCCTTCACGGAATTCATTTGTTCCTTTGTTAGGAGTACCGCTGGATAGTTTTTAGGCAGAATACCCACTTTTACGCCTACAGTATTTTGACTAAAGGTTGGTTTAGTAGGTTTTGGTAGGCTGCCTCTTTCTGCTTCTCTCACTTTTTTCTTCGGTTGTCCGTCGGGAGTTTTTGTCTCAGACCATACCCTTTTAAGTCCTTTGTCTGAGGTTGCATAATCCTATTCTTTCCTATCGAGAGGGCTTTTGAGGATTCGACGGTCTCCTCGTCGCTTCCAGATTTGAGCAGGGTAGCTTTATGTTCAGGACTATGAGTTTCCTGTACCTACCTACCTGTTTCCATGAGGATTTGGTCCTCTAATTGAGCTGGGGAGAGCACTTGAGCTTTATTTAAGAGAATGGAACTCTTGGATAATGAAGCTATTATTATTATCATTATTTAGATAACAAACACCGACAAAAGTCCATTGAGAGAACCGTATTAATATATGCATGTGTTATATAAGTGACAAATCATAATACTTATTCATTAAATTCATATTTTCTTTTACGTCTTTTTGAGAATGAGAGGAACAAAGATTTCAATAATGAAATTCTGAGACACTGGCCATTATTCATATAATTTTTGGTCAATTTTGAATGAAGGGCACATTTTTTCGAACATGTTGGATACATGTT